>SKCR01006061.1:0-54146 GCA_019454045.1 Zanthoxylum bungeanum | reverse complement strand
AATTTCAAGTTTCATGCTCAATTTCGCTCTGATACCATTGTTGGGTTTCTCTAAGGTCCCGGATCAAATCAAGAATGAAACCATGTGCGAATACAACAAAGAAGTTACGGAATACTTACAATGATCGGTTGAGCGATGTGGATGAACACAAAGATCTTGTTATGCCCTTTGAAGCTCACGGTCTTCACTGGTTTTTGTCCTCCAAGAATTCGGCCAATGGATGATCTCAAGCTCCAAGCTTTGTGATGTGTATTCCATACTCACGGGTGCGGTTCCCTATCACCCTCGCAAGACTCCGAAGTGTGCTAGCCTCGGTAATTTTTGCCATAAAAATCACATTGCTTTGCTTCTCCTTGTATTCTCGGCTTTCACACAAAATTGGAAGAAGAAAATGGCCGTTGAGGCCGTGAGAGAGGAGAATAAAATGAGAGAAATGTGTTAAGTGTTGGTTGTTGGAAATATGTATCTAATACACATAAATGAATTCCAAAAATTCATTTACCAAAAGTCAAGGTAAAAACAATCAATGCCTTCCAACTACTCCATCAACTATTCACATCATTCATGACTAAACATCACATCACTCAAAGTGACAAGTGATTTGACGCTTGATGTGACTAGCGATTTGATGCTTGATGTGACTTATGGGCCGCACTTGAATTCGCAATGCGAGTGCGCCCGCAAACACTTCCGGCTCGGGTTCGCTAATTCCAATTAACGAATTTTCCGTTGCGACGTAATTAAATAATATGCATAGCAAAATCACTATTCACATCGCTAACGAATTAATTCTAAATTAACTCGTTCGCCCCGAATTAAAAATATTTTAATTCCGCGTCGAAATCCAATTTCGTATAATATATCGAATATATTATTTTATCGATAATTCCAATCTAATTATTCTCTCTCTCTAAATGATATTTTATCTCAGATAAAATATCTCCGTAATTAATCCAGATTAATTTTCTCTGTCATCTAATTAATCCCAGATTAATAAGTGTGACTCATACGTCATCGGTGAATCTTCGGGAAGCGACCCATGAGATCCCTAGATATGTTGGCAATAAATCCGGTCGTTGGACTATCCGAACACGTACGTACCTAGTACTATGTTTGTACCGATTTACAAGACAGTTGGCTTCTAGCAAAGCGCCATGCCTACCCAATTCTCCAGAAATATCCTTACAGGAATATGTGATCTATATCATACGTAATATACATAGTATAGCATATTACGATCCAGTATCGGATGTCACATGCTAGGCCTGGGGCTGGAATTGTGTCTGCCCCGTACGAAGCACATATCGGATCTCTGGTAACTAGTCTCTTTAATCGGATAAACATGACCTAGTCATAATATCTCGATAGCTGCAGCATATAAGAGAACCAGTTCTGTATCCTACGTGATCATCATCTCCACTAATACTGGAGTGATACTTCCATCTTGACATCACACCCGATACACTACGATTCTCAATATACCCAGAAGAGGCGTACACAGAACCGGTTAAAGCCCTGGACGACCAAAACCAAAGTACATTGATTGTCGCAAGTATTAGCGGTGCAAGTCTCAGGTTAAGACCAAATACACCTACCCTGATTCGGACTTCCATAGACACATAGTAATACTACCAATGGAATTCCGAGGGGTCTATCCAGAGCGAAGGTGTTTCCCATACCATCGGTAAAACACAACCTCATACTACACTTGCATGAGTATCATATACCCAAATATATGAGAACTATGTCCTTTATGCTCCCATAACACGCACAAGTGCAATACTAGTATATTCCCGCATTATCGATGTCCAATCTCGATAATACTACGACTAGGGATATTTAATGATTAAATCTTCATGGATTGATAATGTGTCATATCTTATCAATCTGGAACTAATCATATGGACCTTTCAATCATTTTATAATCTTGGTGATCTAATCACAATGATAAAAGAGCAATTTCCTTTGTCACATAGTTAATTTGTACAACAACACCATGATCTGTACAAATAGTGACGTTATGGGTCATAACTGTCCAACAAGTCGTTTGTTGAGGCATTATGTGAATTCTGGATGAACGGAATGCGTGTTTACTTTTGTGGTATATCGGATGGAAACCCGGACGTAAATTCCGTAGCCGAATCGGAATGGATGGTAGAGCGGTCTGCACTCGGGATATAACGCCATGTACTACTTGAGAGACACACGTATTTCGTTTCATCCAACCATGTATTTGAGCATGATTAGTTTGCTAGTACGTTATTTATATTTGTAAGCATGATTTAGTTTAATATGTTATTTATCTTTAAGCATGATTTGGTTGTTTATTTTTAAGCATGATTAGTTATTCATTTTGCGTTTGGAATTTGCATTAAGTTTATGTTGTTGTTTGCATTTCGCATTATAAATTGAAATATGTTTATGAGATTGTCATGTGTTATGATGACTTACTTTCCAAGCATGCAAACTTAGACATAGGACTTATCTTTATGAACGTGAACTAGATATAGGTTGTTCTTGAGCATGTTGAGTAGATTCGGTAGTTTTACTACACAAATCACATCATTACAAGTGACATAAGTAAGGGACCATTCCGAACCCAGCGGTTTGAGGTATTCCCTTGCGAGGGGTAGTGCGGCCTTAAATCTTTGTCCCGGTTCACACCGGGTGGCGACTCCATGTTATTTCTCCGGTTTAGTTCCTTCGTGGGCTATTCCGTATTCCCAACTAGGCCGCGAGCCTAGAATAGCATCGCCGATTTCTATGTCCTACAATCTGGCGACTCCAATGGGGATAGAGAATCAGCCCCGAAATAGTGTCTTGTAATGTTTGTGATTTTTTCTTTAATTAACCGTGTCTATAGTGGGTTGAAAGGGTTTAATCAAAGGCATTATTAAGGCTAGGTGATGGTTTGGTGTCTTCCTTCATTTACTACCTTTCTTTAAGGAAAAGCTGTGTAGGCACCTAGATAATCATTACCCGTAGCTCACTGTGACAGACTAATTTGGAGGACTTGTTGTTTATTTTCTGTCACCAAGGCGATAAGAGCCTAAGAGACTTGGGTATTTAAGAGAGTTCGCTCCACCCTCTCTCAGGGGAATCTATAATGGAAAATCCATTTGACAGTTAGTCACACACCATAACTCGTTGGCACGTACCGTAGCGTATAAAAAAGGTGCGTTCACTTGGTCGCTCGAACCCTTGAGTGGGGAGACCTAGTTATGGGCAACCCTTCGCCGGCGAGAGCCTTTTTCTATACTCCTATAAACGCGTATATGAACCATAGTCATATATCCCATGGAAATTACCCCTTTATGCTTTTGATAACCATATACATATTATATCTCATGCATTGCACGCATTTCATGCATCTCACGCATACACACATCATGTTAACCCTGTGTCTTAAAAGCCATTATAGATATCCGTTAGGTTGGGAAAAAAAGATTTGTCAAGAAGAGTTTAGCAAACATGGATATCGAGAAAACGAAGCCGAGAAACAGAAAATTTTACGGCAAGGATAGAAGACCATGGTGGGCCCGAAAAAAGACAAAAAGACAAAAAAAAAAGACAAAAAAAAAAGAAAAAAAATTTTTGTTTTTAGTCCTTGATAGTTAGACATAAGTCCAATTATGAAATCGTTTGCTTTAGTGAGAAATCTTAGAAACGATAAACTCTGATGTGCTTTTATCTGATACTTTGAATGATTGATCTATGTTAGACTCGTAAGCACTTCATTATAGGTTCTTAGTGGAGAAAACCTGAGTAGTTGGCAAGTTGACTAGTTGAAGAAATTGTAGGTCGGTGAATGACCGTTTGCTTAGATGTTTATCTTGATTTGCTTATGTTATGATGTGTGGTATGGTTGAAAATGAAAGAAAAGTCTCTAAAGAAAAGAATTGAACCACCTATAATCGATAAGCGTGAAGCTACCCATGGGCGAGTATTAGGACCACCATGAGGAGAAATGTTACCTTAAATGGTAGGTGTGTTGAAAAAAAAAAAGAAAGAAAAGAAAAAAAAAAAGAAAAAAAAAGTTCAAAACGAAAGAAAAAAGAGAGAGACAAAAGAGAAAGAAAACCATACCACATTGAGCAAAGAAAAGCAACTGCAGGCATAATTGAGACATCTAGGTTGGTTTGACCCATCGATCCCAGTTTTTTTTGGACGAAATCATTGAGTTGGCTTACCTGGGGATGAATCTGCAAATGAACCTTTGCACACAACAAACTTGAGTCTGGCTTAGATCATTTATTCAAAGACTTGGATTGAGTTGCATTGAATGTTTTGAAGGTTCTCTGGTTTCAATACTGGCATTCTTTGAGGACGATAATATGTGTAACTATGGGGACTATTTCGTAGCATGTGATATAGTATGATGATATGGAATGCCACATCACGTGGTCCACCTTGACCTAGTGCAAACAGAGAAAGACAGAAAGCTAAATCAAGTATGGGGGCGACCAGTGCACCACCCCGTGAAAAATAAGTATATCAAGAAATTGAACCATGAGACTAGAGAGAAGACCGAGTAATCACCTGCAGAACTAGCGGAAGACCTAACCCAACGGAATAGGAAATTCATTCATGCATGCATGCATACACGTAACGTACTTGCATTCTTTTTGTGTTTGTTCTGTTTTGTATTCACAGGTTTTAAAAAAAAACGGCAAATGTAAGCCAACCAGAATCAGCAACATATGAGTATTATTTTCGGGGATGAGTCCCAGGGTTGAGGCCCATATCAGTTTCAGTTTTGGGGATGAGTCCCAAGGTTGAGGCCTACACATCATCAGAATGCCGGGTATGGCACTCCGAGAATGGAGCAAGGTTCAGCAAGCCGAGAATGGCACTCCGAGAATGGAGCACGGTTCGGAAATGAACAAGCCGGGAATGGCACTCCGAGAATGGAGCACAGTTCGAGAATGAACAAGCCGGGAATGGCACTCCGAGAATGAAGCAAAGTTTGAGAATGAACAAGCCGAGAATGACACTCCGAGAATGGAGTGTAGTTCGAGAATGAACAAGCCGGGAATAGCACTCCGAGAATGGAGCACAGTTCGAGAATGAACAAGCCGGGAATGGCACTCTGAGAATGGAGCACAGTTCGAGAATGAACAAGCCGGGAATGGCACTCCGAGAATGGAGCACAGTTCGAGAATTAACAAGCCGGGAATGGCACTCCGAGAATGGAGCATAGTTTGAGAATGAACAAGCCGGGAATGGCACTCCGAGAATGGAGCATAGTTCGAGAATGAACAAGCCGAGAATGGCATTCCGAGAATGGAGCACGGTTCAGGAATGAACAAGCCGAGAATGGCACTCCGAGAACGTAGCAACGTTCGGGAATGAACAAGCCGGGAATGACACTCCGAGAATGGAGCAAGGTTCGAGAATGGACCACATCGCAGTAACGGTTCGGGAATGGACCACCTCACATAGTAACAGTTCGGGAATGAATCCCAGGGTCGAGGCCCACATCATTAGAGTTTTGGAAAGAATCTTGGAATGAATCCCAGGATCGAGGCCCACATCATTAGAGTTTTGAATGAATCCGGGAATGAATCCCAGGGTCGAGGCCCACATCGTCAGAGTTTTGGAATGAATCCCGGGTCGAGGCCCACATCGTCAGAGTCTTGGAATGAATCCTGGAATGAATCCCAGGGGGCGAAGCCCGCGTTATCAGCAGTTTTGGGAATGAATCCCAGTGGGCGAATCCCGCATTATTAGCAGTCTTCGGGAATAAATCCCAGGGGCGATGCCCACATCAGCATCAGTTTGGGGGCGAAGCCCACATCAGTTTGGGGGCGAGGCTCACATCAGTATTAGTTTGGGGATGAGTCCCGAGGTCGAGGCTCATATCAACATTAGTATCTGCTTGGGGGCGAGGCCCAAATCAGTATTAGCATGGGGGCGAGGCCCAAATCAGTATCAGCATGGGGGCGAGGCCCACGTTAGTATCAGCAAGGGGGCAAGGCCCATATCAGTACCAGATTGGGGTGAAGCCCGCATCAGTATCAGTCTGGGGGCGAGGCCCACATCGGTATCAATTTGGGGGCGAAGCCCACATCAGTATCAGTCTGGGGGCGAGGCCCACATCAGTATCAATCTGGGCGGGAGGCCCACATCAGTATCATTCTAGGGGCGAGGCCCACATTAGCATCAGTACCAGTCTTGCCGGGTATGGCATTCTGGGGGCGAGGCCCATATTAGAATCAATATCAGTCTTGCCGGGTATGGCATTCTGGGGGCGAGGCCCACATGAGCATCAATATCAGTCTGGCCGGGTATGACACTCTGGGGGCGAGGCCCACATCATTATCAGCATTTTTGGGGATGCGTCCCAGGGTCAATGACCCACTACATCATCAGTTTGAGGGCGAGGCCCACATTGTCAGCGGTATTGGGATGCGTCCCAAGGTCGAGGCCCCCGTTGTCGGTTGCAGTTATTGGGATGCGTCCCAGGGTCGAGGCCCACTGCATCATTAGTATTTGGGATGAGCCCCAGGGTCAAGGCCCATTTTATCAGCGGTATTCGGATGCGTCCCAGGGTCAAGGCCCCCGTTATCGGTTGCAGTTATTGGGATGCGTCCCAAGGTCGAGGCCCACTACATCATTAGTATTTGGGATGCGTCCTAGGGTCGAGGCCCATTTTCTCAGCGGTATTGGGATGCGTCCCAGGGCGAGGCCCTCGTTGTCGGTTGCAGTTATTGGGATACGTCCCAGGGTCGAGGCCGACTGCATCATTAGTTATTGGGATGCGTCCCAAGGTTCGAGGCCCATTTTGTCAGCGGTATTGGGATGCGTCCTAGGGTCGAGGCCCCCGTTGTCGGTTGCAGTTATTGGGATGCATCTCAGGGTCGAGGCCCACTGCATCATTAGTTATTGGGATGCGTCCTAAGGGTCGAGGCCTATTTTGTCAGTGGTATTGGGATGCGTCCCAGGGTCGCGACCCCCGTTGTCGGTTGCAGTTATTGGGATGCGTCCCAGGGTCGAGGCCCACTGCATCATTAGCTATTGGGATGCGTCCCAGGGTCGAGGCCCATTTTGTCAGCGGTATTGGGATGCGTCCCAGGGTCGAGGCCTCCGTTGTCGGTTGTAGTTATTGGGATGCGTCCCAAGGTCGAGGCCCACTGCATCATCAGCACAGTTCGAAACAACAGGTAAGTCATGTGGCAGCTGGCGAGCCAAGAATTCAATCATCATCAGTTTTAGGATGCGTCCCAAGTCGAGGCCCATTTTATCAGCGGTATTGGGATGTGTCCCAGGTTCGAGGCCCCCATTATCGGTTGTAGTTATTGGGATGCGTCCCAGAGTCGAGGCCCACTGCATCATAAACTCAGTTCGAAGTAGCAGGCAAGCCATGTGGCAGCTAGCGAGCCAGGTAAGTGAAAATGCATTGCACGTACTTTGATAGGATTGTCACTGTCACACACTGCACAAGTCCCATCAAAGTGGGGGCGACTGTAGGCACTGCATTTTTGCATATAAGTCCCGATGATGAGTCTTGTATGGAGACACTACCTCTTTAATTGTGGAAGTCGCGGAAACAGACGTCGGAAGGGTAAAGTCAAGAATTGACGCATTGTTGGATTTAATTCGCTGGATTAGTTTCGGGTTCGCTTGTTGGACCTATGTTTCAAAACAAATCCTTAGCCCAAACCCCCACAAGACACACACCGAGCCCACACACCACTAAGCCACACACCCAAAGCCCAATCTAAATAATTAAAACATTTAAAACACATGTCACAAATTAAAATAATATCATCAAATTAAATTAAATTAAATTAAATCAAATTAAATTAAAATTAAATAAATCACATACCAAAATTAAATAAAGTCAAATAATATCCCCATCAAAAGAGAAAAAATCAATCAAATTCAAAGACATTCCTAATTAAAAGATATCTTCATTAATACACAAATCCTTTCCCTATTCACACAAGGTAAACCCATCCTTTTGCCTATAAAAAGAATCATTAACCCCACCTTTCAAAACATAGCTAATGTTCACAGCAAAAGAAAACACAAAAAAAATAAAAATAAACAAAAGCCAACTGCCGAACCATTCCATTCACGCAGCAATCAACTACGCTTCATCACGCCCTTTAAACTCCACTCTCTTCACATCACTCATTGCCCCCCCTAACGGTTAACTTCAATCCACGCCACAAGCACACACCAAAATCTCCATTATACGTGCAACCAGCCCCCCATTAATCACGCCATCTGCCCTCCATCATACGCCAAACTAGCTCCCATTCACACAAACAAAGACACAATGCACTGCCCCTAACTTTCTTCACGCCACCTGCCATCAAAACCCCCTCAACGTAAGCCACCTGGTCATTCAAAAGCTTCACGCCACACTACCTCCATGCACTGCCCAAAAACCAAACACACAAACCCACTTACTGCCCAGTTCAGCCGCACCATAAAACCCCCTTAAACTGCCACATATTGCACCCATAACTGCACGTACAAAACCCTCTTACTACCCAGTTCAGCCGCACCATAAAACCCCCTAAACAGCCGCATAGTAGACCCTTAAAATAGTCTAAAAACCACAGCCCTTAACCCTCCAAAAACCGCCAAAAACAGTCCCCCTATTACCTTAAAACAGTTACCAGAAAAATACAACAGAAACAGCAGTGAAACGGAGTGGAAACAGCAGCCCAGACAGCGAAACAGCGAAAAAAAAATGTTGGATTAGTGAACCAGAAAAGTTGCGGAACATCAACCCTTCCGACGGCTGTGTAACGCGCTTTCAAGAGACGACAAAAGAGGTTAGACCTGAGGGCACCCTTTTACTTATTATCTTTTGTTTCTTTATTTATTTTAATATATTATCGCATGAGAGTCGTTTGTTGAGGCATGATGTGAATTCCGGATGAACGGAATGCGTGTTCTCTTTTGTGGTATATCGGATGGAAACCCGGACGTAAATTCCATAGCCGAATCCGAATGGACGGTAGTGCGGTCTGCACTAGGGATACAACGCCACATACTACTTGAGAGACACATGTATTTCGTTTCATCCAACCATGTATTTGAGCATGATTAGGTTGCTAGTACGTTATTTATCTTTGTAAGCATGATTTAGTTTAGTATGTTATTTATCTTTAAGCATGATTTGGTTGTTTATTTTTAAGCATGATTAGTTATTCGTTTGGCGTTTGGAATTTGCATTAAGTTTATGTTGTTGTTTGCATTTCGCATTATATAATTGAAATATGTTCATGAGATTGTCGTGTGTTATGATGACTTACTTTCCAAGCATGCAAACTTAGACATATGACTTATCTTTATGAACGTGAACTAGATATAGGTTGTTCTTGAGCATGTTGAGTAGATTTGGTTAGTTTATTGCACAAATCACATCATTACAGGTGACATAAGTAAGGGACCATTCTGAACCCAACGGTTTGAGGTCTTCCCTTGCGAGGGGTGAGTGCGGCCTTAAATCTTTGTCCCGGTTCACACCGGGTGGCGACTCCATGTTATTTATCTGGTTTAGTTCCTCCGTGAGCTATTCCGTATTCCCAACTAGGCCGCGAGCCTAGAACAGCGTCGCCGATTTCTGTGTCATACACCCAAGGTCGAGGCCCACATCAGCATCAGTTTTGGGGATGAGTCACATGGTCGAGACCCACATCATCAGTAGTTTTGGGAACAAAACCCACGGGAACAAGACCCACAACTCAAATCGGGAACAAGACCCACAGGAATAAGACCCATAATTCAGGGAACAAGACCCTCAACTCAAATTGGGAACAAGACCCATAACTCAACTTGGGAACAAGACCCACAACTCAACTCAAATTGGGAACAAGACCCACTGGAACAAGACCCACAACTCAACTTGGGAACAAGGCCCACAACTCAACTCAATTCGGGAACAAGGTCCTCATCTCAACTCAGTAAAGGTTCGGGAATGGACCACCTCACAGTAACGGTTCGGGAATGGACCACCTCAAGTAACGGTTCGAGAATGAACCACCTCACATTAGCTCAGTTCGGTAATGAATCCTAGAGATCATAGCATCTTACAGGGATGAACCTTAGGGGTCACAGCACCTCACCACCAGATCAACTCAGCTTGCAACATCTCAGAACAACAGTAAGTGGGGTAGCAGCTGGCGAGCTAGGTAAGTAAAAATGCATGCATAACTTTGATAGGATTGTCACTGTCACACACTGCACAAGTCCCATCAAAGTGGGGGCGACTGTAGACACTGCATTTTTTCATGAAGCCCAATGATGAGCCTCGTATAGAGGCACTACCCGATAAGTCGTGGAAGTCGCGGGAAACGGACGTCGGAAGGGAAAATTCAAAAATCAATACCTTGCCAGATTTCATTCGTTTGCTTAGTCTCGGGATCTGCTCGATTGGTCTCTGTTTTAACTGTTAGACTCGGCCCAAAAAAACCCCACACCCATCCAAAGCCCATTTCGCCCAAGCCCAATCAAAAAATAATTAAAATATTTAAAACACATGTCACAAATTAAATTAAATCTAATCAAATCAAATAAATTAAATCAAATCCAATTAAAATCAAAACAAATATCATTCCTAAATTAAATAAATCCCCTTCCTAATTTAAATAAATCACATGCCTAAATTAAATAAATCAAATCAAATCACCTTCCTAAATTAAATAAATCTTTTTCCTAAACTAAACAAATCACCTTCCTAAACTAAAGAAATTTTTTCCTTATAACAGACTAATTAAATATCCCTCATGATCACACAATCTTTGTTTCCTACCCATACAAGGACAATCATAACCCACTCTTATAAAAAGACACACAAACTAAACCCTTGAACCTAGGGAGCTCATTCACAGAAACAAACAAAATGAAACCTAATCTCCACTCATCCTCACGGCAAGACAAAAAAATTGAAAAAAGAACAAAAGAAACCCTAGCTAGCTCCCGGGTATTCTCTTTAATTCAACATACACTCACGGCAAAAAGGGACAGATGAACAAACCCTAAACGGAACCTTATCTCATAGTTCCCTCTCTCTCCCTTCATCTCATACCTCTCTCGCCTTCATCTCTCCCCTCTCTCTCTTATCCTCTCTCTCTCAAAGCCAACAAAACAGAAAAATAATGAACCCTAATTCACAGATCACATCACCATAAACCCCCATCAGCCAGGAACACACAGCTCACCCCTCACACGCTCATCTCTCCTCATGGTAATAACCAAAAACCCTAATCCTTCACGCCTCCTTCTCCCAAACAGAACACTCGACAGCCCACCAAAGAGACCCCCATCGGCAGCACCCCTCACACACACTGCAGCCCCCACCAAAAACACTCACACGACCAACCCTGGACACTTCACACTCTCCCTAAACCACTCGACAAATATAAACAATAATAGCCTTATCTCTCTCACCCTTCCCTTGATCGGCCACGCACATAAAGCTTATTGAACTCACGGCCCCTCTCATCTTCTCTCCACTGAACCAAAAACAAAACGAAAGATAAAACCATAATCTCTTTCTTCTTCTTCATTCGGCACTTCAAAAAAAAAACAAGCCAAACCCTAAACACAAGACAAACCTGCCGAGCAGCCACACACTCACTAACCTCTTTCACGCGCAGCCCTCGCATAAGCCAAGCAAACTATCCATGCAACCCTCACAGACACCTTGCACACAAGACCCTTGGCCGACAACAACAAAGCACACGCGTGAAACCTAAGGCAGCAGCCTTCCATCGAAGACACCTTGCGCACCACTCACTGGCCAAAGACAAAGTCAGCCCTAGTCCCTCTCTCGCTTGACCAAACCAACAAAAAATAAACCCTAACAAGCTTCATGGATCCCATTTCCCATTCGTTACCTTCACAAACCCAAGCCTTCACCTTTCTCTTCTCACGACTGACAACAAACAATGCTCCACTGACCGAACAAACAAAAACAAAACAAACCACCCTTAGCAACCTCATAAAACTGCATCACATCTCATGTAGACCAGTCACGTTAACTGCCCTTCATCAAATACAAAAACAACGTGAAATAGTGACCTAAAACCGAGTCCAAAACAGTACAAAATCACCCATGAAAACGGTCCAGAAAATAACCCAAAACAGTGAATAAAAACAGAGAAAATAGCGATCGAAAACAGCAAAATAGTGAAAGCAGCGAAAATAGAGAAATATTAAACTAGTGAAAATAGTGGAAACAGTGAACCAGTGAAAATAACAGAAACACCAACCCTTCCGGCGACGTCCTAACGCACTCTCGAGAAGCGACTTAAAAGGTAAGACCTGAGGGCACCCTTTGTCGTATTTTATTTTGTCGTACTGGAAACGGCATGCTCGGTTGGATGTGGAATACGTCCAACCGGGTATGTGAAGTCCTACATTGAAAACGGCCAAATACTTTGGTCACATATTTCATTATTTGGCATTTATTTCGCGTTATTTGTCTTTTTACTATTTCGCATTTAATTTGGATTTATGGTTGTTTTATTGTTCCGCATTTATTTTGTGTTATTTATCTTTCTTCATTGTTTCGCATGTTGGTCTCTTTGGTTATTTGTGGTTATATGCATTATCATGTTTCATGTATGTCATTTGAATCATCTTGCATGTGTTGCATAAGACTTGGTTATATTATTGCATCAATCACTTTATTACAATTGGCATAAGTAAGAGACCGTTCCGAACCCAACGGTTTGAGGTCTTCTCTTGCGAGGGGTGAGTGAGGCCTTAAATCATATTTTCCCGGTTCACACTGGGTGGCGACTCCATTATTCTCTGGTTTAGTCCTCTGCGGGCTACTCCATACTACCAACTAGGCCGTGAGCCTAGAACAGCATGCGTCGTCGATTTCTGTGTCCTACAAATGGGTACTTGGACGGATTTGATCCAAATTCATATGACATATGTGAATCTTGTTTATTAGGCAAGATGCCTAAGTCACCTTTTAGTGGTAAAGGTGTACGTGCCACCGAACTGTTAGCCCTCGTTCATAGTGACGTTTGTGGGCCCATGTCTAGCCAGGCTAGAGGTGGATATAAATACTTCGTAACCTTTAGGGATGATGCATCGCGTTTTGGTTTTGTGTATCTTATGAGACACAAGTCGGAAACTTTTGAGAAATTCAAGGAGTTTCGACACGAAGTAAAAAAACAGACCGGCAAAAGTATTAAGACATTACGGTCAGACCGTGGTGGCGAATACTTGAGCAATGAGTTTCTTGATTACTTGAAAGAATATGGTATTCTTTCACAGTGGACTCCTCTCCGCAATTAAATGGTGTGTTTGAACGGAGAAACCGAACTTTGTTAGACATGGTGAGGTCTATGATGAGTCGCACAGAGCTACATATTTCCTTCTGGGGATATGCATTGAACAGTGCAATACTTATTTTGAATAAGGTTCCGTCAAAGTCTGTTCAACAGACTCCATATGAAATATGGACAGGAAAGATTCCGGGTTTCTCATTCCTGAAAATTTGGGGTTGCTGGGCATACGTCAAACGTTTGAAGGTACCAAACTAGAACCCAAATTGGATAAATGCCTATTTGTAGGATATCCTATGGAAACCAAAGGATATTACTTCTATCACCCACAAGAGAACAAAGTATTTGTTGCTCTACATGCGGTTTTCCTTGAGAAGGAATTCCTAAATGCAGTGATAAGTGGGAGGAAAGTAGAACTCGATGAAAATCGGAGTGATGTTGTTCCTGGCATAGAATCCTCAATGGAACATGAATAGTCCATCAGTGATGAGACTGTACCACAATCTTCGAATACACAAGGACCGCGTAGGTCGGAGAGAGTCAGAAAACAACCTGAGAGGTATGGGTTTCTGATATCACCTCATGTGGATATTAATCATATTGAAGAAGACGAGCCGGCTACGTATGAGGAAGCGATACAAGGTATCGACTCCAGTTTATGGCAAGATGCCATGAATTCTGAAATGGATTCCATGTACACCAACCAAGTTTGGACACTGGTTGATGCACCAGAAGGCGTAAAGCCTATTGGATGCAAATGGGTCTTCAAGAGGAAGACTGACATGGATGGTAACGTACAAACGTACAAAGCTAGGCTTGTAGCGAAAGGGTATCTTCAACGACATGGTGTCGATTACGACGAAACTTTTTCACCCGTTGCCATGATTAAATCCATTCGCATAATGCTTGCTATTGCTGCATATTTTGATTACGAGATATGGCAGATGGACGTCAAAACTGCTTTCCTTAAGGAAAACCTTTTGGAGGATGTTTATATGCAACAGCCTGACGGTTTTGTCGTACCAAGACTTGCAAACAAGGTTTGTAAGTTAAATCGATCCATTTATGGATTGAAGCAAGCATCGCGGTCTTGGAACCAACGTTTTGATGAGATCATAAAAGAATATGATTTCATTCAAAACGAGGATGATCCTTGTGTATATAAGAAGGTTAGTGGGAGTGCACTGACATTCATTGTCCTTTACGTTGACGATGTATTGCTTATAGGCAATGACATTCCCATGTTAACGTCGGCAAAAGCTTGGCTTTCATTAAAATTCTCCATGAAAGATCTGGGAGAAGCAGCCTTTATTCTAGGAATAAAGATCTATCGGGATAGATCTAGAAAGCTGCTTGGACTCTCTCAGAGCACGTACATTGACAAAGTGTTGAAGAGATTCAACATGGATCAGTCCAAGAGGGGACTGTTGCCAGTGTCACATGGCTCACTCTATCTAAGGACATGTGTCCATTTCTCAAGATGAGAGAGACAACATGAGTCGGATACTGTTTGCCTCGGCAATCGGATCGATCATGTATGTCATGATATGTACGCGACCTGATGTCTCATATGCTTTGAGCATGTTTAATCGCTATCAGGACGATCCAGGTGATAGTCACTGGATGGCGGATAAGAATATCCTAAAGTATCTTAGATGAACTAAGGATGCTTTCTTAATCTATGGACATGGAGAACTTGAGGTAACTGGGTATACCGATGCAAGTTTCCAAACCGAAAAAGATGACTGCAAGTCACAGTCTGGGTACATATTTTGTTTGAATAACGGAGCAGTAAGCTGGAAATCTTCCAAGCAAAAGACTATTACCGATTCAACAATAGAAGGGGAGTATATTGCTGCAGCTGAAGCAGCAAAAGAGGCAGTTTGGATCCGAAAATTCCTAATTGGATTAGGAGTAGTTCCGTTAGCAGCTGAGGCCGTTCCATTGTATTGTGACAATAACGGGGCTATAGCGCAGGATATGGAACCACGGTCTCATCAACGATCCAAGCATGTTCTTCGACGTTTCCATCTGATTCGTGAGATCATACATCGTGGTGATGTGAAGATTGAGAAGGTCGCATCAGAGGACAACATAGCAGATCCGCTGACGAAAGCTATTCCTCAGCAAAAGTTTGAGCGACATGTACATAGTTCAGGTATTAGATGCTTGAGTGACTGGCTATAGGCCAAGTGGGAGATTGTTAGACAATTATGACCCATAACGTCACTATTTGTAAAAGACATTGTGGTTTTTGTACAAATTAATTATGTAGCAATGAAATTGCATTTTATCATTTTGTAATTTGATTACTTAAATATATATAAATGATAATAGTCTTTATGATTAGTTCCAGATTATAAGATATGAGACAGTATCAATCCATAAAGGTTTAATCATTAAATATCCCTAATCGTAGTATTATCGAGACTGGACATCGATAATGCAGAATAGACTAGTATTTCACTTGTGTGTGTTATGGAAGCATAACGACATAGTTCTCATATATTTAAGTATTGGATACTTATGCAATTGTGATAGGAGGTTGTGTTTACCGATGGTACGGAAACAGCTTCGCTCTGGATAGACCCCGCAGAATCCCATTGGTAGTATGACTATGTGTCTATGGGAATCCGCATCAGGGTATGTGTATTTGGTCTTAACCTGAGACTTACATCGCTAGTACTTGCGACAATCAATACGCTTTGGTTTTGGTCGTCCAGGACTTTAATAGGTTCTGTGTACGCCTCTTCTGGGTTTATTGAGAATCGTAGTGTATTGGGTGTGATGTCAAGATGGAAGTATAACTTCAGTCATA
The DNA here is from genome assembly GCA_019454045.1 of Zanthoxylum bungeanum. Classification (NCBI taxonomy): domain Eukaryota; kingdom Viridiplantae; phylum Streptophyta; class Magnoliopsida; order Sapindales; family Rutaceae; genus Zanthoxylum; species Zanthoxylum bungeanum. The sequence goes on along the minus strand of SKCR01006061.1, from coordinate 38,063 downwards.
TGGAGATGATGATCACGCAGGGATACAGAACTAGTACTCTAAATGGTTGCAACCATCGAGATAATATGACAAGGTCATGATTATTCGATTTAAAGAGACTAGTTGCTTGTAATCCGATATATGCTTCGTACGGGGCAGACACTTGACCAGCCTCAGGCCTTGCATGTGACATCCGATACTGGATCGCAATACGCAATACTACGTATACTACGCCTGATATGGATTATATATTCCATTTAAGAATATTTCTGGAGAATTGGGTAGGCACGGTGCTTTGCTAGAAGCCAACCCTGTCTCGTAAATTGGTAAAAATGTAGTACGAGGTATGTACGTGTTCGGATAGTCCGACGACCAGATTTACTGCCAACATATCCATGGATCTCTTGAGTCGCTTCCCGAAGATTCACCGATGACGTATGATTCGAACATAATTAATCTTGGATTAATTACGAAGATATTTTATCTGGGATAAAATACTATTTGAAGAGAGAGAAATGATTAATTTGGAATTAATCGATAAAATAATATATTCAATATATTAAACGAAATTAGATTTCGACGCGGAATTAAAATTAGATTTTAATTCGGGCTAACGAATTAATTTAGAGTTAATTCACTAGCGATGTGAATAGTAATTTTGCTTGGCATAATTATTTAATTAAATTTGATTTAATTACGTCGCAATGGAAAATTCGTTAATTCGGAATTAACGAACCCGAGCCCGGGGTGTGTTTGAGAGGCCACTTCGATTTCGAATCAAGTGCGGCCATAAGTCACATCGCTCGTCACATCGCACGTCATTCAAGTGATAGATGTCAACTCGCTTTTTGGTGATTGACATGAAGTCACTATTCATGAAAGAAGTGGTTGTGAGGCTTTAATACAAATTTTGGCTCCAAATTTTTGGTTTGACTTTTTGAAAGATATACCAAAATTTGGTAAATGATTTTCATTGTTGTTTTTAGAAAACAAATACACAAAACAAAGAAAACTCTCTCTCTCTCTCTTTAGCTCACAAAACCGTGAGCTTCACTTGGTGGATAGAAAATTTTGTGGCAAAATTTTCTTAAGCTATCACTTGAAGAATCATCACTAGGTGATAGGGAAACTAATCTTGGAGCTTGGAATCAAAGGATTAAGCTTGGAGCTTGGATATTCACCTTGGCCGAAAATCAACAAAGAATCTTGGAGTTCACTTTCTTCTCAACACATCTCAAATCCGTTCAATGTAAGTGTGTTTCCGCCTCACTTCTTTGAGTATTCATTATTTTCATTGTTCAAATATGATCTTGGGACCACATAAGAAACCAACAAGAAAGATATCTGAAATCCGAGTAATTAAGTATGTAAGGGTGTCTTAACACCTAGTGCCCTAAAGCCAACTGGCTTGGGAGTCACTGACCCAAAGCTCGCTACATGGATTGAAGATGTTATATAAAAAAAAGATATCTGAAATCCGAGTAATTAAGTCTGTAAGGGTGTCTTAACACCTAGTACCCCCTAAAGCCAACTGGCTTGGGAGTCACTGACCTAAAGCTCGCTACATGGATTGAAGATATTGTAAATAAAAAAAAAATTTATCAGAAAAATTCAATTGCTAAAAAATGTGTGAATTCTGATATAACTTTAGGACAAAAATATTACTCTCTTTTCAACTACATTTATGAATTTTGTGCGCACAATGAGCTGATTAATACTTTGTTGGTTGTGTATATGGAGAATGGTAAAAATAATCGGAGAATTTACTTATTTAGTAATTTAGAAAGAAAGAAAACAAATATTAACTTGGATAAGAAGTTTCACTTGTTTAGTCACTAACTTGTTTATTCTTTTTTATTTTTTTGTGCATTAGATTGACATTTGTGGGTATCGTCACTGTAAGCCCTCACGAGACTACAACTCGTCCACTAGGGACACCTAGGGGTTTAAAGTCTTGTTGCATACGCTAAATGTAACCGTGATCCCTACGAAATGGGCTTAGTTTAATTTTAATTGTTTATTGCATTTTATTTTGTTTTTTTGTTCGAGGACTAGCAAAATGTTAGGTTTGGGGGTGTGATGAGCGAAAAATATATCAATATTTACCGCTCATTTTACTTAATATTTTGTATAGTTTCTCGAGTTTTATGAACGTTTTGATGTGTTTTAATTTATTTTGCAGATAAAATAAAATCAGGACAAAATGAAATCAATCAGGAAGAAATATGGAACAAATAAGGGTAAAAACTGGGCTTGACATTTTGATTTTGGAGATTGGAAACTTGAAATGGCGTTCTAACGAAGTACAATTTCAAAAATTCCAACTTTACGCAATTATCGTATTTTGGCCATAACGTTTTACTTCAATATTTGATTGAGGTGATTCAAGTTCCAGATTAAAGAAGACTCAAATATCTACAACGTTGAAGTTCATAATAATTTCAAATTCTGAAGTTTCCATGACCGCAATTGATAAAACATCTGAAAGTGTGTTATGTGTAATTATTAAAGTCATTTTCAAAACAAAATAATAATAATAATAAAATAAAAAATGAAAATTGTCAAACTTCAACCAAACATGCTTGCATGTTTGGTGGAGGATTTGGTGCCATGTTTGGTGGAGCAATTTGTGGAGAAATTGGTGGAAACCTTTAGATTTGCCTTTAAATATCAAGCAAAACTTTGTAAAATTTTCATGCTTTCTTTGGAAGAATTTCTCTATGAAAACCTAAAAGAAAGTGTCTTGTATATTTATTTAATTTTTCTTGTATTTTCTTTTTATTAATTAATACAATTTTGTGTGTTTTCATTTACAGCATGAGCATGTAATCTCTTTATGCTGGGGTGACAAGCTAATACTTTTAATATAATAAATTAGATTAATCTCCCTTATTTTAATTAAAATTTGGATTAATTAGTTACCGCCTATATGGCCGGTTTAGGTGACAACCTTATTTACCGCCTATATGGTCGGTTTTACATTCCAGACGTAGTTTCCGCCTATATGGTCGGTTTATGTAATAACCTTGTTATCGCCTATATGGTCGGTTGGACTTAATTGAGACAAATGGAATTTCCGCCTTTATGGTATGGTTAAATATAATTAATTAATCGATAAACATTGACAATAAGAGAGATTTCTAATTTTGAAATATTAAAAGTGGATCCTTTAACCCCATCATTTTCTTTCATTATTGTAATTTTACTTTTATTTATTTTCAAGTTATTTTTTATTATGTTTTGTTTAATTAAGTTTTTAGTAATCCTAGGTATGTGTCGTAGCTAAATACATAATCTAGGGGTGTGATGAATTCCAATATCACCGGTTTATAAAGTTGGTTATTTTATGTCTTGGGTAATATAAAAGTTTATTTATTGAGTCTTAAGCTTAATGCTTCATGTTAACTGGCCATTAATAAGATTGATCTGGTAAACTTAAAATAAATTTGACGAATGAATTTTAGGTTTCAGCCTTAGACTCAATAGCTCACGATCTCACATCGGGGCATGGTGACCCTTAGGTAGATTTTCTTACAGGATAGACATATACCTGTCGGGTGGGGTAGCCACAATTGGAACTTATTCTTAATGAATTCAGGTAACTTGGTTAACATAGACATATGATTAATTGAGTTATTTGGGTGTTTGCATCTGACCATCGACAGAGGCTTTTGCATATTTTTGTGGTCCATGTTAATAAACCAATATATTGCACAAACATGAGATAACAACTTCATCTTTAAAAGATATTGGAATGATTACAACCCTGAGTAGTTTTATAATATTGAATTTTCCTTTAATTTACTTTCGCACTATTTTATTTACTTGTTTTAGCAAAAATCACCATCCAATCAACAAACCAATTTATTAGGTACTTGTAAACATTTAACTTCATAGATTGATAGCTAAGGTATTAAGTCTTCGTGAGATCGATACATTTTATACTACTAGAGAACGATACGTGCGCTTGCGTTACGTGAGTGATTTCACCGATCATTGGGTACAAAAAATAAAAACAAAAACAAAAAGATGATTTGTCAACCACCTTTTAATAGAGATAGCAGCAATATTATTATTGTTGACGCAAAAACTTAATTAATAATAATTGAGTTTGTAGAGAAGTTATTAAATAATTGACCCGAAATTTGATCAACAATAAATTCAATTTGTGGATAAATGTAATACTATCGATATCTCTCTTTTCTAATCATACGTATCTCATCTTCAATTAAATCTAATTATATTCAGGTAAATCTAATTCAATTCTCTTGTTTATTTTTGGATTCTCATATTTAGTAATTATTCTGCCTACAAATTTTTTTTTAATGTTATAACAATTATATTAAATACAAGAAAAATAAAATAAGACTTACAAATTATCTATCATTCAATGCAAATATCTTAAGCATTTCATGTAAAAAAGTATTTTTGTGAAATGTGTAATTCATGCAAAAATATCTAGTCCACTTAGTATATTAAAAAATAATTCCATTTAAAATTAAATTAAAAAAATGTGGTTGTTATTGTTGGAGTCACGCAGTCACGCGCTTTTTGGGCTTTGAAAATCATTTCCGCAAAGCATAGTGTTTAATAGGGGTGTTCACGGTTTCGGTTCAAACCGCAACCCGACCCAAATCGAACCACACGGTTTATAAAAATATTGAAAATAATTTCGGGTTAGCTTGAACTGAACAGTAAATTTTGGTTCGGTGTGCTATTTTGACCCAAACCACAACTCGAACCGCTCAAGCCGTAAATTTTGACCTGAATCGCCTAAACTGCCGACCCGCGTTCAAATTAGACATTATTTTATATTTTTCTTATTCTTTAACTATGAAATTTAAGATATTTAATGATCATATGACAATATGCAATGTATAAATGAAAATTATATATTTTTTCTCTTCAATTATTATGTGAAAACACACAAAATTTTCTTTAAAAATTTCTAATCTAAACCGCCGACCCCAAACGTTCAAACCACTGTCCAGAACCATCACGAATTTTTTTATTAAAATTACGGTTTCGGTTTTTATTTTCCAAACCGCCAATCTCCGTGATTTGAAATGTAAAACGAAAAAAAATGATCATAATCGCACCGCGAACACCCGTGTTTAACTGTTTCGTTTCGTATCAATTCTTTTTGTTTTTCTGCTTTGACCATGTCACTAAGGGTGGCAGAAAAGCCCGAGCCCGTTCCCGGCCCGGGGCAAAAAAAAGCCCCGGCCGGGCCCTTTGATCAAAGCCCAGCTAGGGCTCGGGCCCGGGCCAAAACCAAATTTTTTTATATAAATTATATATGTATATTTAATATATTTATAGCATTTTTATTTATTTGTGGCATTTAAATTGTGAATTGTCTTTGCATATAGTGTGAATATATTTTTTTTGTATGTTTTTAATTTTGATGATGTATTTATATAATATAAATTGTATTTAATTTTTTTTTTTGGAAATTTTGGGCCGGATTTGGCCGGACCCGGCCCGGCCCGTTGCCACCCTTACATGCACTACAAAAATTATGCCCTTTAGCGTCCAATACTTTAGCGTCGAAACTACTTTCGACGCTAATAATCACTTTTAGCGTCGTAATTAATATTTGCGCCAAATATCAAGTTTTAGCGACGAAAATCATATTCGACGCCAAATATTCAACTTTTATCGTCGAATACACATATCGATGCTAAAAGTAAGACTTATAGCGTCAAAAATTATTCGATGCTAAATTTTTTTAACTATTCCAATAATCTTTGGCGTCGACATAAATTGCGACGCTAAATTTTATACTTTTAGAGTCGAAAAACATATTCGACACCGAAAACTTGAAATTTAGCGTCGACGAAGTATTGTCGCTAAAGGTTTATGAAGATACCACCGACAATCCTTTAATCTTTAGCGTCTAAAATTAATATCGACGCTAAAAATCATACATGTAGCGTCGAAATAGGATATTCGACGCTAAAAATCGGACAATTAGCGTCGAATTTAGGTATTCGACGATAAAAATAGATCAAAATGCAGAATGCCACCAACCCTTCTCCCCCTCTACTTTTTCTCTCATCCTCTTCAATTTCATCCTGTGCAATCTGAGACTCTCTCCTCTGCTACCTCACAACTCTCCAATAAATTTTAAATAAAATTGTAATTAATTTTCCATAAGGTAAATCTTCTTTCATATTTCTTTATTATTTTTCTTTATATTTGCAAAGAATAATTATATATCTCACTTAAGTATTTCAGTTTAATCTTTGTAAAAAATTATGGTTTTCATTTTTTATGATTATGTTTATGATATACTTTTTGTTAGTGGTTTATGATTCATATATGTAGATTAGTTAATTAACTAAATATATTTAACGAAGTAGTAATGTTAATGAGTGTAATATGATGTTTAATAATTATATTATTATATTTAGGTATTTGGTTGAAATGGATAGAAATTGGATGAGCTCGCTGGATAGATTGAATGTTGAATATCATAATGGAGTGTATGAGTTCATGGAAGTCGTAAAGCAACACATTGATGCAGAAGGTCGTGTTTGGTGTCCATGTACAAATTGTTTGAATAGGAAAAGGAAACTGTTAGATGAAGTTCATAATCATTTATACATACCGGGAATATCACCAACTTACCGTACGTGGATTTATCACGGTGAACAGTATAATTCTCAGTCACGGTTTATTGATTCCGGTGAAGGGAGCAGTAGTTACAATCAACCTGCAAACGATGAGATAACTAATGCTTTGCATGACTTACAAGGTCAATAACTTGGTCATAGTGTTAGTGGTGACATGCTAGTGTTAAGTGGAAATGATCAAAATTTATTTAGTGAACTACTTGATGAGGCAAAAAATATTACATTTGAAGGTGATGGAATGTCGATCTTGAATTTCGTTGTGAAATTATTACACATTAAAGTGATCAACATGATGACCAACAAAAGTATTGATATGATGCTAGAGTTACTGGGGCAAATGTTACCGGTTGGAAGCGAATTACCTAAGTCGTATTACGAGGCAAAGAAAATGTTGCGTGATCTGGAAATGGGGTATGAATCCATTCAATTTTCATGTTCATGTACAATAATGTTATTAAGATTTCAGTCATGTTTCAATTTTATTCAATGCCAAGTACCTAGACCTTATCCATGTTATCATTTATGCAGTTCATACTATGTATTCATGATTCATGCATATAATAGGTTAGATCCAAGCCACCACAGGTGAGTTATTGTGATGGAAACTGTAGAACACAGAAATCGGTGAAGCTGTTCCAGGATCGCGGCCTAGTTGGGAGTACGGAGTAGCCCGCGGGGGACTAAACCCGAGAGAATAAAGGAGTCGCCACCCGGTGTGACCGGGAAATGATTTAAGGTCGCACTCACCACCTCGCAAGGGAATACCTCAAACCGTTGGGTTCAGAATGGTCCCTTACTTATGCCACTTGTAATGAACGGATTTGTGCAATAATTTAACCAAGTCTACTTAACATACATATTGGTCAAAGTAGTCTAAATTCTTATAAGCCTAAATCTAGGCTTGCATGCTTCAAAAGTAAACTTTCATAACGGCAAACGCATGATATCATACAATAAGCATGTTGAATAAATACGACTTAAACATAATGTAAATTAAGCTCCTATTGCGAAAGAAAATAACTAAGTCATGCTAAAAATAAAATAACCTTCTAACGGCCTAATCATGCTCGAATACAAGTTTGGATGAAATGAAATATGTGAATCTCTCAAGTGGTAAGGGGCATTGTATCCCGAGTGCAAACCATAATACCGTCCATTCGGATTCGGCTACGGAATTTATGTCCGGGTTTCCATCCAATATACCACAAGAAGAACACATATTCCATTCACCCGGAATCACATCATACACTAATTTACAATATTCATGCGAAATAAAGTAAGTTACATGCCTTCTAAATTGCTAATTCATGCGAGGAAAAATAACTATCATACTTTCTAAGTTACTAATTCATGCGAGGAAATTAAATAACATACTTTCTAAATCACTAATTCTATCAGGAAATAATAATAACATACTTTCTAGGAAATCACTAAAATCACTAATTCATGCGAGGAAATAAAATAACGTATGCCCTCAGGTCTAACCTTTTATGTCGTCTCTCGGAAGTGCGTTATACGGCCGTCGGAAGGGCTAACTTTCCGTGACTCATCTGGTTCGCTGTTTCGGCATTTTCCTTCGCAGTTTCACTGTTTTTGGTAATTTAGGGGACTGTTTAGGCATGTTTGGAGGGGTATTGGGTTGATGTTTTGTGTAGTTTTTGGGTGCAGTTTTAAGTAGTTTCGGGGACTGATTCAGGACAGTTTTTAAGGCCTAAACCTACGGCAAATTGGGCAGTAAGGACTGGGCAGTGTGCGACAATTTTTGTGTGTGCAGTGGGTGCAAAAACCGTGCAGTGCAGTGAATGGTTATGCGGCAATTTGGGCAGTATGTAGGGGAGCTTATGTGTTCGGTTTTGGGCTGGCTAAGAGGCAGTTTGTATGTGCGTGAAGGTGGGCTGATTGAAAGCTGATTATGCGTGCAGAGGAGAGGGGGCTGTGAAGGTTGATGAACGTGAGCGTGGCAAGGGATTGAGGCTCGGCAGTGTTGTGAAGTGCTGGGTGAATATTAGCGATGTGGGAGAGTGGTTGAGAGTTGAAGTGAGCTGGTTTTCAACGTGTAAGAGGGGGCTGTAACGTGTGGCTTATGGTGTGAATGGGCAATTAGCTTGCGGCTGCAGTGTGTGGTGAGGATTTACTAGCTAGGCGATGTGGGACTTGGTGGCTTCGTTGGCAGTGATGGAGTTTGTGTTGCACTGAAGGCAGAGTGTAGTGGGCGTATGGGCAAGTAGTGTTTGAAGGTTCTTTGGTGCGTGACTAGAGGCTTATCTTCAAGAGATGTTTTGTGTTGACGTGTTTGAAGGGGGCTGGTTTAAGGCAGTAGGCATGAGCAGAGGCTTGAGAGGATAAGTGTGTGTAGGCATTGCATTTTTGCATATCAGCCCGATGATGGGTCTCGTATGGAGACACTACCTCTTTAGTTGTGAAAGCCGCGGGAAACGGACGTTGGAAGGGTAAAGTTGGGAATTAGTATTTTGTCAAATTTAACTCGCTTGTTTCGCTTCGGGTTCGCTTGTTGGACCCTGTTTTAAAACACACCAAACCCATTAAAACACATCTCACAAATTAAATAATTAAAATATTTAAAACACATCTCACAAATTAAATAATAAAACCAATTAAAATTAAACTTAAATTAAATTAAATCACATTCACCAATTAAATTGAACTTGAAATTAAATTAAATTAAATTCCTAATTTAAATAAAACACATTCCTAATTTAATTAATCACCTTCCTAAATTAAATTAAATCTATTTCCTAAAATACATAATTAATTCCCCTAATTAAAGATTTTCCTATCACATACTAAATTAAAAATATCTCCTAATTAATACACAAATCGTATTCCTTCTCCAACACGGTAAACCCCCTTTCTTGGCTTATAAAAAGAACCATTCACCCCGTAACAAACCCTGGCAGAGACTAACGCGGCAAAAAACAAAACAAAATCACTCCGAAATTCCAAATCTCTTTCGCCTCTCGCCCCTCATCAGCCCTCACGAGCCACGTTTTGCCCTGACTCTCTCACCACCTAGCCTATTCACAGCACACTTGCTCCTCACACATTACCTTGCACCAGCCTGCCTCGCCAACTCTCACAACCCTTTGATCATTCGTAAGCCACACGCCCAGCCTGCCCCTCCACAGCCTCACGCCTCGTCACTAGCCTCATCAAGCCCTCGGCGCCTCTTGCCAACACGTAGCCCACTAACGCTTAGCCTGCCACACTCCACGCCCAACTCCCCCGCATCTCCATCACGTCCCTAGCTTAATCATCAACACCAAACTAACGCCCCATGCCCCTTTTACATCAAGAGCCTCATCACGCACCAAAATGCCACTAGCCAAACTGCCGCAAAACCCTTGCTCACAAACTGCCGCATAAAACCCTCTATGCATGCCCAAATCAGACCCCAAACCTGCCATGAATAGTAACGAAAACTGCCCTCGAAACCCTTCAAAAACTGCCCCCAAATCAGTCCAAATAATCCTCAAAACAGTCCCTTAATTATCAAAAATAGTGACCCGAAAATACAACAAAAACAGCAGCGAAATGGAGTGAAAACAGCGGCCCCCGAACAGCGAAACAGCGAGGAAAAAGTTGGATTAGTGAACCAAAAGAGTTGCGGAGTATCCACCCTTCCAACAAACGTGTAACGCCCTTTCTTGAGACAACAAAAGAGGTTAGACCTGAGGGAACCCTTTTTACTTATCTTCTTTATTTTTTGTATTATTTATTTTGATATATAATTGCATGAGAGTCGTTTGAGGCATGATGTGATTGTTGGATGAGCGGGATATGTGTTCCCTTTTGTGTATATCGGATGGAAACCCGGACGTAAATTCCATAGCCGATTCTGAATGGACGGTAGTATGGTCTGCATTCGGGATACAACGCCACGTACCGCTTAAGATACACATATCTCGTCTCATCCAAATTTGTATTTGAGCATGTTATAGTTCGTAGGTTGTTTATTTATTATTTAAAGCATGGTATAATTTAGTTTGTTATTTATTTGTTAAAGCATATTTAGGTTATTCCTTATGCATATTATTAGTTTATGATGTGTTAGGATAATGATTTATACATGTTGATTTAATGGCTCAATATGATCGTTGTGTTACATTACGTGGAGTTATTTGGATGAAAGCATGATTAGATCGAAGTATCCTTGAGCATGATTATTGAGTGGACTTGGTTAATTCATTGCACAAATCATATCATCACAAGTGACATAAGTAAGGGACCATTCCGAACCCAACGGTTTGAGGTCTTCCCTTGCGAGGGGTGAGTGTGGCCTTAAATCTTTATCCCGGTTCACACCGGGTGGCGACTCCATGTTATTTCGTACTCCCAACTAGGCCGCGAGCCTAGAACAGCGTCGTTAGGTTCTGTTGTCTACAGTCTGGCGACTCCACTGGGGATATTTTGAATCGGCCCCGAAATCATGTCTTGTGATGTTTATGATTTGTGCTTTAGTTAATCGTTTCGATAGTGAGTTGAAAGGGGTTAATCAACGGCTTTGTTGGAGCTAGGTGATGGTTGGGTGTCTTCCTTCACTCACTATCTTTTCATAAGGAAAAGCTGTGAAGACACCGAGATAATCATTACTTGTAGCTCGTTGTGACAGACTAGTTTGGAGGACTCGTTGTTTATTCCTGACACCAAGCAATAAGAGCCTAAGGGGCTTGGGTACTTAAGAGAGCCTCGCTCCACCCTCCATTTGGGGAATCTACAATGGGAAATCCATCCGATAGTTAGTCACACACCGTAACTCGTTGGCACGTACCGTAAGGTATAAAAAATGCGCACTCACTTGGTCGCTTGAACCCTTGAGTGGGGAGTCCTAGTTGTGGGTAATCCTTTGTCAAACGAGAGCCTTTGTCCACACTCCTGTAAACCCACATGTGAACCATAGTTGTATGACCTATAGGGGCCACCCTTTATGCTTTTGATAACCCCATGCATATTGTGTCTCATACATCACATGCATCTCATGCATACATGAACCATGTTAACCCTCGTGTCTTAAGAGCCATCATAGATATCCGTTGGGTTAGGGATAAAAGAAGACTTGTCAAGAAGAGTTTAGAAAACATGGATATCGGGGAAAAGGAAACTGAGGAATAGAAAATCTTATAGCAAGGATAGAAAGACCATGGTGGGCCTTCAAAAAAAAGGAAAAAAGAAAAAAAAAAAAAAAAAAAGAAAAAAAAAAGAAAAAAAAAGAAAAAAAAAGAAGAAAAAAAAAAGAGAAAAAAAAAAAAAAGAAAAATTGTTTGTTTTTAGTCCTTGATAGTTAGACATAAGTCCAATGATGAAATCGTTTGCTTTAGGGTGAAATCTTAGAAACGATAAACGCTTGACGTACTTTTATCTAATAATTTGAGTAATTGATTTATGTTAGACTCGTAAGCACTTGATTATAGTTCTTAACAGTGAAAACCTGAGTAGTTAGCACAGTGACTAGTTGATGAAATTGTAGGTCGGCGAATGACCGTTTGCTTAGATGTCTATCTTGAATTGCTTATGTTATGATGTGTGGTATGGTTGAAAATGAAAGAAAAGTCTCTAAAGAAAAGAATTGAACCACCTATAACTGATAAGCGTGAAGCTACCCATGGGCGAGTATTAGGACCACCATGAGGAGAAATGCTACCTTAAAGGGTAGGTGTGTTGAAACAAAAAATGAAAAAAAGAAGAAGTTCAAAACGAAAAGAAAAATGAGAGACAAAGGAAAAGAAAGATAAAACCATACCATATTGAGCACGAAAAAGCAATTGCAGAATATATTGAGACATCTAGGTTGGTTTGACCCACCGATCCCGATTTTTGAAACGAAATCATTGAGTTGGCTTGCTTAAGGATCAAGCTGTGAAAGAACCTTTGCACACACACACTTTGAGACTGGCATAGATCATTTATTCAAATACTTGGATTTGAGTTGCATCGAATGTTTTGAAGGTTCTATGGTTTCATTACTGAGCATTCTTTGAGGACAATGATACGTATAACTATTGGGACTATTTCGTAGCATGTAATATAGCATGGTGATATGGAAGGCCCCACCATGTGGTTCATCTTGACCAAGTACAAACAGAGGAGAGCAGAAAGCTAAACCAAGACTGGGGGCGACCAGTCTACCACATCGCGAATCAAGGACATAACAAGATATTGAGTTATGAGACCAGAGAGAAGACTGAGCAATCACCTGGAGAACTAGGGGAAGACCTAACCCAATGGAATATGAAATTCATTCATGCATGCATGCATACACGTAACTTATTTTGCATTCTTTTTGTGTTTGTTTCATTTTGTATTCACAGGTTTCAAAGAAGAAAAAGAGAAAGCGGCAAAGACAAGCCAACCAGAATCAGCATATATGAGTAGTAGTTTTGGGGATGAGTCCCAGGGTTGAGGCCCATATCAGTATCAGTTTTGGGGCGAGGCCCACATCAGTATCAGTCTAGGGGCGAGGCCCACATCAGTGTCTGTATGTGGGCGAGGCCCACATCAGTGTCTGTATGTGAGCGAGGCCCACATCAGTGTCTGTATGTGGGCGAGGCCCACATCAGTTTGGGGCGAGGCCCACGTCAGTATCAGTTTTGGGGCAAGGCCCACATCAGTTTCAGTCTGGGGGCGAGGCCCACATCAGTATCAGTTTGGGGCGAGGCCCACATCAGTATTAACTCAGGGTCGAGGCCCACATTATCAGTATCATCGGGAACAAATCCCAGGGGAACGAATCCCAGGGTCGAGGCCCACATTGTCAGAGTTTTGGAATGAATCCCAGGGTCGAGGCCCACCTTATCAGCAATTTCGGGAATGAATCCTAGGGCCGAGGCCCACACTATCAGCAGTTTAGGGAATGAATCCCAGGGTCGAGGCCCACGTCGTCAGAATTTGGAATGAATCCAGGGAATGAATCCCAGGGTCGAGGCCTACGTCGTCAGAATTGGGAATGAATTCAGGGAATGAATCCAGGCCGAGGCCCGCGCCCACATCGTCAGAATTTGGAATGAATCCCAGGGCCGAGGCCCATATCAGCAGAATTTTGGAATAAATCCAGGGAATGAATCCTAGGGCCGAGGCCCACTTCACCAGCAGTTTTGGGAATGAATCCCAGGGTCAAGGCCCATTTTATCAACTCGGTTCGGAAATGGACCATCATCACATCAGCAGAGTTTTGGAATGAATCCAGGGAATGAATCCCAGGGCCGAGGCCCACATCGTCAGAATTTGGAATGAATCCCAGGGCGAGGCCCACATCAGCAGAGTTTTGGAATGAATCCAGGGAATAAATCCCAGGGTCGAGGCCCACATCGACAGAATTTAGAATGAATCCAGGGAATGAATCCCATGGCCGAGGCCCATATCAGCAGAGTTATGGAATGAATCCAGGGAATGAATCCCAGGGCCGAGGCCCACATTGACAGAATTTGGAATGAATCCAGGGAATGAATCCCAGGGCCGAGGCCCACGTCGTCAGAATTTGGAATGAATCCCAGGGCCGAGGCCCACGTCATCAGAATTTGGAATGAATCCTAGGGCCGAGGCCCACATCAGCATTAGTCTGGGGCGAGGCCCACATCATTATCGGTATCGGTGTTGCCGGGTATGGCACTTTGGGGGCGAGGCCCACATTAGTTCAATATCAGTCTTGCCGGGTATGGCACTCTGGGGGCGAGGCCCACATCATTATCAGCATCAGTTTTGCCGGGTATGGCACTCCGGGTATGGAGACATCAGTATCAGTTTTTCCAGGTACGGCACTCCAGGTATGGAGATATCAGATCAGTTTTGCCAGGTACGGCACTCCAAGTATGGAGATATTAGATCAGCCAGGTACGGCACTCCGAGTATGAAGACATCAAATCAGTTCTGCCAGATATAGCATTTGGGGGCGAGGCCCACATAGCATCAGATCAGTTTATGCCGGGCATGGCATTATGGGGGCGAGGCCCGCATCACATCAGATCAATTCTGCCGAGAATGGCACTCCGATAATGGAGATATAGTCCGGGAATGGACAGCTTGAGAATAAGCACGCCGAGAATGGCACGCCGGGAATGGCACTCCGAGAATGGAGATATAGTCCGAGAATGGACAGCTCGAGAATGAGCACATCGAGAGTGGCACGCCGGGAATGGCACTCCGAGAATGGAGATATAGTTCGGGAATGGACACGCCGAGAATGGCACGCCGGGAATGGCACTCCGAGAATGGAGATATAGTCCGGGAATGGATAAGTCCGGGAATGGACACGCCGAGAATGGCACGTTGGGAATGGAGATATAGTCCGGGAATGGACAGTCCGGGAATGGACAGCTCAGAATGAGCACGCCGAGAATGGCACTCCAGGAATGGAGATCGGATCAGGAATAGACCACAACACGGTGACGGTTCGGGAATGGACCTCATCACACCTCATCACAGTAACACTCCGGGAATGGAGATCGGTTCGGGAATGGACCACAACACGGTGACGGTTCGGGAATGGACCTCATCACACCATATCACAGTAACACTCCGGAAATGGAGCACGGTTCGGAAATGGACCATCATCACATCAGCGATGCCTCGTAAATGGGGTTTAGCATGCCGAAAATGGCACTCCGGAAATGGAGCACGGTTCAGAAATGGACCATCATCACATCAGCGATGCCTCGGAAGTGGGGTTTAGCATACCGGAAATGACACTCCGAAAATGGAGCACGGTTCGGAAATGGACCATCATCACATCAGCGATGCCTCGGAAATGGGGTTTAGCATGCCGTAAATGACACTCCGGAAATGGAGCACGGTTCGGAAATGGACCATCATCATATCAGCGATGCCTCGGAAATGGGGTTTAATATGCCGAAAATGGCACTCCGGAAATGGAGCACGGTTCGGAAATGTACCATCATCATATTCAGGGCGAGGTCCCTATTGTCAGCGGTATTGGGTCGAGATGTGTGCCCAGGGTCGAGGTGCCCCCGTTGTCGGTTGTAGTTCCGGGTCGAGATGCGTGCCCAGGGTCGAGGTGCCCACTACATCATCATATTCATGGCGAGGTCCTTATTGTTAGCGGTATTAGGTCGAGATGCGTGCCCAGGGTCGAAGTGCCCCCATTGTCGGTTGCAGTTCCGGGATGCGTCCCAGGGTCGAGGGCCCACTGCATCATCATCACAGTTCACATTCGGTGGTTCGGGAACAAAGCCCAGAGGTCGAGGCACCTCGCCATCATATCAATTCAGTTTAAAAAAGCAGGCAAGTCAGGTGGCAGCTGGCAAGCCAAGAATTCATTCATCATCACTTTTAAGATGTGTCCCAGGGTCGAGGGCCCACACATCAATTGCAGTTCCGGGATGCGTCCCAGGGTCGAGGGCCCACTGCATCATCAGCACAGTTCACATTCGGTGGTTCGGGAACAAAGCCTAGGGGTCGAGGCACCTCGCCACCATATCAACTCAGTTCAAAGCAGCAGGCAGACCAGGTGACAGCTGGTGAGCCAGGTAAGTAAAAATGCATTGCACGTACTTTGATAGGATTGTCATTGTCACACACTGCACAAGTCCCATCAAAGTGGGGGCGACTGTAGGCATTGCATTTTTGCATATCAGCCCGATGATGAGTCTCGTATGGAGACACTACCTCTTTAGTTGTGAAAGCCGCGGGAAACGGACGTTGGAAGGGTAAAGTTGGGAATTAGTATTTTGTCAAATTTAACTCGCTTGTTTCGCTTCGGGTTCGCTTGTTGGACCTCTGTTTTAAAACACACCAAACCCATTAAAACACATCTCACAAATTAAAAAATTAAAATATTTAAAACACATCTCACAAATTAAATAATTAAAACCAATTAAAATTAAACTTAAATTAAATTAAATCACATTCACCAATTAAATTGAACTTGAAATTAAATTAAATTAAATTCCTAATTTAAATAAAACACATTCCTAATTTAATTAAATCACCTTCTTAAATTAAATTAAATCTATTTCCTAAAATACATAAATTAATTCCCCTAATTAAAGATTTTCCTATCACATACTAAATTAAAAATATCTCCTAATTAATACACAAATCGTATTCCTTCTCCAACACGGTAAACCCCATCTCTTGGCTTATAAAAAGAACCATTCACCCCCTTTAACAAACCCTGGCAGAGACTCACGGCAAAATAAACAAAACAAAAATCACTTCGAAATTCCAAATCTCTCTCGCCTCTCGCCCTTCATCAGCTCTCACGCGCCACTTTCTGCCCTGACTCTCTCGCCACCTAGCCTATTCACAGCACACTTGCTCCTCACACATTACCTTGCACCAGCCTGCCTTGCCAACTCTCACAGCCCTTTGATCATTCGTAAGCCACACGCCCAGCCTGCCCCTCCACAGCCTCACGCCTCGTCACTAGCCTCATCAAGCCCTCAGCGCCTCTTGCCAACACGTAGCCCACTAACGCTTAGCCTGCCACACTCCACGCCCAACTCCCCCGCATCTCCATCACGCCCCTAGCTTAATCATCAACACCAAACTAACGCCCCATGCCCCTTTTACATCAAGAGCCCCCTCACGCACCAAAACGCCACTAGCCAAACTGCCGCAAAACCCTTGCTCACAAACTGCCGCATAAAACCCCTCTCTGCATGCCCAAATCAGTCCCCAAAACCTGCCACGAATAGTAACGAAAACTGCCCCCGAAACCCTTCAAAAACTGCCCCCAAATCAGTCCAAATAATCCTCAAAACAGTCCCTTAATTATCAAAAACAGTGACCCGAAAATACAACAAAAACATCAGCGAAACGGAGTGAAAACAGCGACCCCCAAACAGCAAAACAGCAAGGAAAAAGTTGGATTAGTGAACCAAAAGAGTTGCGGAGTATCCACCCTTCCAACAGACGTGTAACGCCCTTTCTTGAGACAACAAAAGAGGTTAGACCTGAGGGAACCCTTTTTACTTATCTTCTTTATTTTTTGTTTTATTTATTTTGATATATAATTGCATGAGAGTCGTTTGAGGCATGATTTGATTGTTGGATGAGCGGGATATGTGTTCCCTTTTGTGGTATATCGGATGGAAACCCGGACGTAAATTCCATAGCCGATTCCGAATGGACGGTAGTATGGTCTGCACTCGGGATACAACGCCACGTACCGCTTAAGATACACATATCTCGTCTCATCTAAATTTGTATTTGAGCATGTTATAGTTCGTAGGTTGTTTATTTATTATTTAAAGCATGGTATAATTTAGTTTGTTATTTATTTGTTAAAGCATATTTAGGTTGTTCCTTATGCATATTATTAGTTTATGATGTGTTAGGATAATGATTTATACATGTTGATTTAATGGCTCAATATGCTCGTTGTGTTACATTACGTGGAGTTATTTGGATGAAAGCATGATTAGATCTAAGTATCCTTGAGCATGATTATTGAGTAGACTTGGTTAATTCATTGCACAAATCATATCATCACAAGTGACATAAGTAAGGGACCATTCCGAACCCAACGGTTTGAGGTCTTCCCTTGCGAGGGGTGAGTGCGGCCTTAAATCTTTGTCCCGGTTCACACCGGGTGGCGACTCCATGTTATTTCGTACTCCCAACTAGGCCGCGAGCCTAGAACAGCGTCGTTAGGTTCTGTTGTCTATAGTGTGTTTGTGTTATGAAGATGCTAAGTATGTGATAGGGGAGGGATGGTATGATTTTGGGTTTTTTATAGGCAAAATGGGTGCATTAATTGGGTACGCTAATGTTGTTGGAGGGTTATTAATTGGGTGGCTACTTTGTTGAAAAATTGGAAATTGAGGTAGCTTAGTCAATGGGCGTGGGGTGCTAGGCTTAAATGGTGTGGGGTTTCCTTGATTAAATGGCTTTGGCTTCTTGTGCATGGGCTGTATGGACGTGATCGTGTAGCTAGGTTAGTGGCTTGGCTGAGTGTGGTATGATTTCTGTGGGGTTGATGAAAGGTGTGTAAGTGCCGTGAGTGGGTGCGTGTATAAGTGTTGATAAGAGTGAGCCGTGTGTATCTTCCTTTGGCGTGTGTGAATTGTGTTAGGGGGCAGTTTAGTCGGTTGGTGATTTTGTTTGTGGGCTACGTGTGTGCCTGTGTTTAGGTTTGGCAAGTTGTGTGTCGGTTGGTGTTTGGTGATGTGTATGGCTCGCGTGAGTGAGTGGAGGCATGGGAAATTGTGGTGCTTTTGTTTGGTTGAGTCATCATGGTTGGTCTAGGGTTTGTTTATTTGAAAGAAGACAAGAGTTAGGGCTTTGTTGGCCGGTTTATTGCATGGGATGTGCGTTTTTTTAGGCATGGGTTGATTAATGTGTTTAAGGTGAATGAGAGAGAGATAAGGCGTGAGGGGGAGTCTAAGGTGTCATGTCTAGGGTTTTGTTTTTCATGCAAGGCTAGTAGATAGTTCACGTGGGGATCATGCATGTATGGGTATGGCGAGAGTTAGGGTTTTGGTTTAAGGTTCGGGCCGGGGATAATTTTGAAACGGAGGTCCAACGAGCAAACCCGAAGCTAAACAAGCGAATTAAATCCAACAAGATGACAATTCTTGACTCTTCCCTTCCGACGTCCGTTTCCCGCGACTTCCGCGACTTAAAAGGTAGTGCCTCCGCATGAGGCTCATCATTGGGACTTATATGCAAAAATGCAGTGCCTACAGAAACCTGAAACGTTGTGTGTTTTTGCAGATGGCACCGGGCAATCGCAGACGGGCTAATGCGACTCCATCTACATCAGCAAGGACAGCTGGCCCTGATGGAGTCTCTGCTAGCACAGGTGAGTCCAGTTCAGCGAAGGGTCGATGATGCACCCGTGGCCTGGGGTTGGCTAAGCACGTTAAGGCTCACGGCCGTATCCGGATTGAGATATCAGATGATGGACAAAGTCAAGTCGGACAACATAATTCAGCGTTTACTACAGCCATAAGAGCTACAGCTCGGTTTGAAGCTCCCCAAAACTACGTTTCTTGGAGAAAGATACCGTGGGAGACGAAAATCAACCAGCTATTCTCTTCGCTACTTATGAGTTTCCTTACGGTATTAAGTTTTCGATATTGTTTGTTAGTTAAAATTTTTATTTTATACTTATTTTTACTCAGTTGCTATTCCTGTAGGAGTGGTTCGACTTCGATCTGATCAAAGTGAATGTCCAACAGTATATTGACTACCACATGGGGAAAAGTTATAAGGATTATAGGACAAAAGTCCTGAAACCAATATTCGACGAACATGGACCTTCGGATGCTCCACAACATAAGTCTGATTTTATAGAGGAGCAAGACTGGACATTCTTATGTGAGCTTTGGTCTAGCAAGAAACACGAGGTAAATTTTAAAATATACAAATTTTATAATTGTCTTTGTTTTCGGTACTTATAGTGTTGTTAAATGTAGGATAAATATCACGCAAATGCGGAAAATCAAAGTCACTTGCATTTTAACCACCGTGGAGGTTCGAAGCCATTTATCCAACATCGTGCCGAACATTATGAGGTAAATATATCCAAACGTAAAATTAACAGTTCATTGTTTTTACTAATGTGGAATAATACTAAATGTATTTTCTGTTTTTAACAGAGTAGCACAAGTGAGGTGCAATCATTTCCAGATTTTTTCCGAGTGACGCATTACAATGAGAAAAACAAATGATAAATGAAGAAGCCGAACGCTGCTATGTAAGTTTCAGTTTTTAAAATAAAATAATTATTATTATATATGTTAATTTTTTTTTCAAATTCTAACATTAACTTATTTTTTTAAACAGAACGAAATGACGGAACTCCAACATCAAACTCAAGAGACAGGGTCCGACCCGATACTATATGAGCAGTTGTCGCAATTGGTTTTCAAGAATCAGACAGCTTACAACGTCGGCCTGGCACTCGTAGTAGGGGTGGCAGAAAAGCCCGAAGCCCGGCCCGGCCCGGGGTGGAAAAAGCCCGGGCCGGGCCTTAAAATTAAAGCCCGGCTCGAGCTCGGGCTTGGGCCGGGCTTTCCAATTTTGACCCGAGCCCGGCCCGGCCCGGCCCGGGCCATAATAAAAAATAAAAAAACATAAATAAATATTATTTTTTTAATATGTTTGTATCATTTTTTATTTTTTTTAGTATTTAATTATTAATTTATCAATGAAACTTGTGATTTATTTATAATTGTATTTGTATATAGTGTAAATGTATTTTATATTTATATATTTTTAATTTTTTAATTTTTTTTTAAATTCGGGCCCCAAAAAAAGCCCGGGCCAGGCTTTTCCCGGCCCGTGCTTTTTTTTTTGTTGGCCCGGCCTGGCCCGTTGCCGCCCTTACTCGTAAGAAGCCGACGTCATCTGCACGCAATACTGTTAATTCGGACAATGCCTCCTCTCTTCGAGACCAATTAGCCACCACCCAAGACCGACTAGCCACCACCCAAGACCGGCTAACCACCACCGAAGACCAGCTAGTCACCACCCGAGACGAGCTGAAGAAGACTAAGAAGGAGCTACAACAGGTCAAGGTGGACCACGAGAAGAAGATGGAGCAGTTCGAACAACAGATGCTGGCTTTCCGCCAGATGTTGGAGGCCTCACTCAGTCAGGGTGCATCGGGCTCGAGCGCCCCCATCATAGTAGCAATAAATTTTATATCCATTTGTATAAACATTTTGAACAAATAGTTTTAATATAATATGTATTTTAAAAAAAAAATTCAATATAATAATAAAATAATTATTATAATATTTCGTAATTCTGTTATTAATCAGGAATTTTTTTCAAATAAATAAAATATTAAATTAATTATTTTAGATCAAAAAACAGTAAATTAATTATTTTTTAAAAAACACATTTGTTTACTATTTTCGTCGAACTAGTCGACGCTAAATGTGTTTTTGGCGTCGACTATATTCGACGCTAATAGTTAAAAAATCGCCGCTGTAAGTATACAAATATTATTTTTTTAATATACTTTAGCGTCGTTTCGTTTCGCCGCTAAAAGTCTACTTTTTTAGCGTCAAATTATTTCGTCGCAATATCTGACCTATAACGTCAGAAACTTTTATTTAGCGTCAAAATACATTAGACGCAAAATGATATTTTTAGCGTCGAATATCTTTATTTCGACGCTAAATATTATTCTCGTCATGTTTGGGCGACCAATTTTCTGCGTCTAATTAATTCGACGCTAATTTACATTTGAGTCGAAATTTTGGCTTTTTGCGTCGATTAGTTTCGACGCTAAATGACATAATTTTTGTAGTGATGTCACCGAATACAGGTACGCGCCTTTACCCCAGTGGCAATGTGCAATACCTGCTATTACTCGCGAACTCGCCTTCTGAAATCACGTCACTGGCAAACGCTTTATGGCTCCTGCAAACTCAAAAGCTTGATGGCATTTCCGCAATTTCATGAAGTAACAGGGGTACTTTTGTGATACAAAAAAGGAAAGTGAAAATTATTCACTTATCAATGATCGTTTTCGCAAATTTGAGTCCGCAAAAAACTACCCATACATCTCCAAAATCAATTGTAAATCTATACCCTCCACGTGTTGAACAATCGAATCCTAGCCGTGGATATTCCCCCTCTCATAATCCGAAATTGTCGATCCACATTTATTTTTCTTACCTCTTTATATTATCATAATAAAATCTCAGCCGCATTTTGCATATGAGATGACATACATCCTGCCACGTTGCTTAATGTAATCGGGGTAACATTATATTTTCCGATTTTATGAATTTTTATTTAATTTTTTCCGATCTAAACTCTTACTGAGTTACTCTCGGGAAACCGAAAGAAACCCTAGCTCTTGTCCATCTCTCACGGTAATTTTTTTCTATTGCAAAATTAACGCCAAATTAATTCCTAAAATCGACAAATCTATCAGGGTTTCGATTGAAATGATCAGATTCGGACCCTAACGCATGTTTTCTGCACTTGATCTCCAAAATTGGTTCGAGAAATCATCGATTCGTGGTATGTTGGTTCAGGTACTAGTTCAATTTTCTCCAGTTTCGTTAATTACTTTAATTTCGCTCAGGCATGCGAGAGTTAGGCTTTGATCGTGTATTTGTATGTTAGCTTTTAAAAGCTTTATTTGTAATTTTTAGTGTATTTTTTATATTGCAGATCTGAACAATGTACAATGGGATGTGACAATTGGGTTTTTGAGTTTTGGTGTCTGGATTGAGAGATTGTTCATGGAAAATAGAATAGGAAATTTTGATGGAGCAGAAATTCCTAAGAAATCAAGATCATTGGACCTTAAGGCTCTGTATAAATCAGGGACTTCAATGGAGTCTCAACACAAGATGGATGTTAAGAGAAAAATTAGCAAAGAGGACTGTGACAATGAGAAGAGCTATAAGAGGAAGAAGAGTAGCAAAACAGTGTCTCTCAGTAGGCTTACAAATGTTGACAATAGCAAAAGGAGTGGAAGTGGGGTGTCTAATGGTGTTGTGAGTTCAGGTTCACATGATTTGAAGAACTCTAAGTCTGGGTTGAGTCATAATAGCTGTAGTGGTTTTAATGGAATCTCATTTAGGTTGGATGATAGTGGTATTAGAATCCCAAAGCGTAAACGTGGCTTTGTTCGGCGAAAAAAGGTCAAGGTCGGTCAAGTTTTGAAGCCACCGGAACACTCTTGTAGTAAAGTAATTATTGTTGATCAGGCAGCAAAAGTAACTGGTGATCATTCTGGCACCAGGGACAACTCTCCTCAGGATTTAGATCCTCGGTTCGAGTTGTTAAAGGATTTGGGTGAACGGTTAGAGCCTTCAAATGTTAAATGCAATGATTATAATGATGATTTTAAGGAAAATAGGAATTGTGAGTTGAATTTAGCTGGGCATTTGGAGGAAGGCGAGCAGGCCAATCATTCGGTTGTGAACCACGGTCAGTCCATGTCGAAGAAGGAAAAAAGAAAAAGCAAGTCAAGTTCAAATCGGCATTTCAAGGAGGAGGGCTGGCATGCTAGTAATTCAGTTTTTAAAAATGGTGAGTCATCGGTGAACAAACCAAATGGAGTTAGAAATTCAAACTTGGGTAAGTGTTTGAAGGAGGACGATGAGGATGCTAGCCATGCACTATTAGATAATAGTAACTCCTCTTTGAAGATGGCAAGGAGGAATACCAGTAAAAGGAAGGATTTTTCCTGGGATAAAAGAATTATTGCAAAGGAGTCCGAGCCTTTGATTGATGCTTCTAGTAAGGTAAGTAAAAAGAAGGATTCTGCTTGGGATAGAAGAAGTGTTGCAAAGGAGACTGAGCCTTTGATTGGTGCTTCTGGAAAAGTAAGTAAAAGGAAGGATTCTGTCCGGAATAAAAGAAGTGTTGCTAAGGAGGCTGATACTTTGACTGATACTTCTGGCAAGGTATGGGACAAATCTCTAGAGGATGAGGAGACTCTTGAAGAGAATGCAGCTATGATGCTATCTTCACGATTTGATCCTAGTTGTACTGGGTTTTCTTCAAATGGAAAATCCATTTCATCAACAAATTGGTTATCTTCTAGGCGGAATTCTGGTAGTCACGAATCTTCACTGCTTGATGTTGCTGGTAGAGAATTACGTCCAAGGACACGTGACAAGCAGAAGGGCCACTCAGGGAAAAGGCGCCATTATTATGAAATTTTCTCTGGAGACTTAGATGTGTATTGGGTTTTGAACCGGAGAATCAAAGTTTTTTGGCCTTTGGACCAGTGTTGGTATTATGGCCTGGTGGGTGATTATGACGAAGAAAAAAAGCTTTATCACGTTAAATATGATGATCGCGATGAGGAATGGATTAATCTAGAAAATGAGAGATTTAAACTACTGCTGCTCCCTAGTGAAGTTCCTGTTAAGGCTGCACTTAGAAGATCTAGGAAAAGAGAGAAGTCCCTTCATGAGGAAAAAGGAAGCTTGAAGTCTAGCAAAGAAAGGGACAAAATAAACTTGACCACAGAGGAGGATAACTATATGGAAAGCTACATGGACTCGGAACCCATCATCTCCTGGTTGGCACGATCTACTGGTTGGTCCAAATCTTTACCTTCACCTGGTACAAAGAAACAGAAAATGTGTGATCAATTCCCAACCGAAGTTGGAAATGCCCATGGTTGTTTAGATGCAGATTCTATGACTAGCAAATCGTCCAGTAAATCTGAATTGCTAGATAGATTTGCTGATGGTGGAAAGGGTGAGGAGTCTGCTTCAGGGAGTACATCTTGCTCCAAAGATAGCCGACTTCCCATTGTTTATTACAGGAGGCGGTTTCACAAGACAGGAAGCATTCTCTGTTCAACATCTTCGGGAAATCATCTCTCTAGTACACCAGCATCTGTTAGTTTTCTCGCCTCTTCCATTAGCAAGTTTTGGGATTTTGAAGAACAAGATACCTTTCGTAAAAGGAAGTTATCTGATGGAGCCAGATGGTCCACTGCCCCTGGTAATGCAGGGGTTAGTTCAACTGTTCCATTGATTGGCTCAAGAAAATCGAGGTTTGAGTTTAGCTTTCCAGTACTTTTTAACCTGACTCATGTATTTGGGGCAGAGAATCTGTGGTTGGCCCATGCTGTGTTTTTGCTCCACTATGGTAAACTGATGACCATGTGGCCGAGTGTCTATTTGGAGATGCTTTTTGTTGATAATTTAGTTGGATTGAGGTATTTATTGTTTGAAGGTTGCTTGAAGCAGGCTGTAGCCTATGTCTTCCTGGTCCTGACACTATTTCATCAGCATAATGAGCAGGGGAAGTGTGTTGACCTGCAGTTGCCAGTAACTTCGATTTGGTTCAAGTTTTTTTGCTTTCAAAATCCCAGAAAGCAGTTTGTGTTTGCATTCTACAACTTCGCAGAAGCGAAGAATTCTACGTGGATGTGTATGGATTCTAAGCTTAAAAGGCATTGTCTGCTTACTAGGCAATTACCTCTGTTTGAATGTACTTATGATAACATTAAGGTGGTTGAAAATGGAAGTAACCGGTTATTCAATTCTGTTTGTCGGGACGACTCTTCAACTAAGGTATTTCTTTTCTATTTTCCATACTGTTTTGTAAGAAGTCGATTTTGTTTCACACTTGCCTTTTTTCTTTTCTCCCCATTTTGGAGAAACTATCAATGTCTTTGTTAAGTACATGGTCTCTCTTTTTTTCCACTGATTCCTTAAGATTTGGTTGGTTTTAGCCTTTGTGTTGTGGTATTTATTGTTACGTTCATATTTTCTGTGGTTCAAATATCTATTTACAGACACAGTTTTCGCGCTGTGCAATAATTAGGTCCTGCAATTTTGTGTTTTTCCTTTTGTAATATTTTTTTGGCTCTGTGATATAGATTTGATTTATTGGGTTCATGATTGGAATTAACTGCGATGTGCTTTTCTTAAAAAGGGTTTGCGGAGTTCGTCTAAGCAGGGTAGCTCCCTCATGGGTGTCTCCGAGGAGTCTTTTTGTGCAAAAGTCAGCCAGTTTTCTTCTAATTTAGACAAGAAGCGAAGAAATTTGCCTCCATATGCGCTATCTCTTACTGCTGCACCTTCATTCTTTATCATTTTGCATCTTAAGCTGCTAATGGAGCTTAGCAGACCTGTTGTGAGCTTTCAGAGCCGTAGTTCAACAGAGGGTCCAGAATCTGTTGACTGTTTAATGGCTAATGACATTTGTAATTGGGAGTACTGCTTGAGTAAGGATTCAGAAAGGACTTCTGAAAAGAATGCATTAGAATGTACGCTTGAAACTGATATTTCCAGAAGTACTCTGGCTAGTAATGTTAAGGTTATGTTGAAGGAAGCTGTTTCTGATGTGTGCCTGCCTGTTGCCAAATCGGAGTTAGAAGTGGTTAGTCCCTCTGTCCCGGGTGATGGAAATTGGACAAGGTCTCCGCAGACGTATAGAAATGGTGATTCAAATGTTGGAACTTCTGCCAATTTCCGGGAACATGATGAAATTGGAAGTGAGGCCATCGTACCGTTGCTGAAGTTGCAATGTCATGATCCAAAGTCAGAACAATGTGTTTTATCACCAAGGCCATCAGGTGACTTTGATAAGACAGATGCAGCTGCTTTCCATTCTCCCTTGAATGGTATAAGGGTTGAAATTCCAACATTTGACCAATTTGAAAAACATGAAAGGGGATATCATAGTGCTCAACGCTCTACTGATTTAAATGGGAACCTGAATGGTTGCTTCATCCCCATCCCGAACCCTACTGCCCCTAGAAGTACATGGCATCGAAACAGAAGTAGTTCATCATTAGGTTACCTCGCACATGGATGGTCTGATGGAAAGGTCGATTTTTTTCAGAATAATTTTGGTAATGCACCTAAGAAACCACGTACGCAGGTCTCATATTCTTTGCCCTTTGGAGTTTCTGATTTTAGTTCGAAGAATAGAGTTAATCACCAGCAAGGGCTTCCTCACACAAGAATTAGGAAGGGAAATGAGAAGAGATTGTCTGATGTTTCTAGAGGTTTGGAAAAAAACTTGGAGTTGTTATCTTGTGATGCAAATGTGCTAATTACGCGTGGTGATAAAGGTTGGAGAGAATGTGGGGCACAGGTTGTACTAGAGCTTTTTGAACACAATAAATGGAAGCTTGCAGTTAAACTTTCAGGGACTACAAAGTATTCATACAAGGCACATCATTTTCTGCAGCCTGGGTCTGCAAATCGTTATACACATGCTATGATGTGGAAAGGAGGGAAGGATTGGATATTGGAGTTTCCTGATCGGAGTCAGTGGGCTCTTTTTAAGGAGATGCATGAAGAGTGCTACAATCGTAACATTCGTGCTGCTTCAGTTAAAAATATCCCGATCCCTGGGGTTCGCTTGATAGAGAAATTCGATGAAAATGGGACAGAAGTAGCATTTGTCCACAATTCTTCTAAGTACTTTCGGCAGGTTGAAACAGATGTTGAGATGGCTTTGGTTCCATCACGCGTCTTATATGACATGGATAGTGATGATGAGGAGTGGATTTTGAAAATCCGCAGTTCTGCGGAAGCTGGTGACAGTGGCCCGTGGGAGATTTCTGAGGAGCTGTTTGAGAAGATAATGGATATGTTTGAGAAAGCTGCGTATTCTCAGCAGAGGGATCAGTTCACATATGATGAAATAAAAGAGCTCGTTGCTGGAATTGGTTCCACGGAAGCAATTATAGTAATCTATGAGCATTGGCGGCAGAAGAGGCTGAAGAGGGGAATGCCTTTAATCAGACATCTACAGGTATCTTCAGAGTTAATTGTTTCGTCTGTCATGAGTTTATTGCATGCGGATCAATGATTACATATTTTCTGCCGTTGTCACGTATGAATTATTTGAGATTGCATGTAATGTCTTTGGTTTTGCTGGAATGATTCCAGGAGTAGGAAGTGCAATTAATTCAAGAGGAGAAATGTGAGTTACTGAGAGTGCATCTGAAGAGAGTATAGAATAAAGCAAACTTGGTATTTTTTCCCGAATCTTGAAGGTGAAAGAAATAGCTAACTATATAATTTTTGGGGATTCATAATCTGCCAATCATCCAAAGTAGATCCTGATTTCTAATTACTGCTTAAAACTATAAGAAAATGGTGGAGGCAGAATGTCCATTGTTATTTATCTGTGTGAGAGGCAGCAGTTTTAGAATAGAAAGAAAATCTGGATGATGCAGCCCGGCTAGTAAGGTAGTTTGACTCTGAAAGATGTGAATAACAATAAAGAAGAATATAACTTGTTTTCTTTTACTTTTTTTTCCCTTTGGCAGTAATGGAAAAATACACCATTAATCTCCAAATATTGTAAAAGAACTCTAAAATTCTCTTAACTGTATTATCATGCTCTGACGTGTTATGATGCCCCCTTTGGTTTGGCAAGTACGGTGCTATTCTTTTTGTGTGATGTGGGCCCTGTTACTAATGTGATTGTCATTTTTGGGTTGGAATTTGGATGAAAAGCTTCTGAGCTACCAGGATTGATTCATTGAACAGGCAGAAGTTATGAGTCTAAATTAGTTCAGGCAGCAAGATGTGGTAGTTTAGCGACTCAATATTGCTAAATCAATATAACAATATTTTGAGTCACGAAAAGGTTTATAATAATTGTTCTTTTATTTTGTGTTAAACTGATCCTGCTGCTACTTTGAAACAAATTCCTTTGGGTCATTTGGTCGTGTTGTTTTGTTTTTTCTGGCATTCATTTATAATGATTCACGAATGGTTTGCTGCTTCCATCCAATCAATCCACCACGGGAAGGGTTCTGCTTCCATCCAATCAATCTACCATGGGAAGGGTTTGGAAATCGGGTATTTTCTGCTGGACAGTCTGGTTTTAATCTGGTTTTATACGTAGTGCTCAGGTGGGGTTGGTTATCCCTTGAATTAGTCTCTGATTACTTTGTGTTTAACTTATTTTGTGGTAAGTTGACAACAATATTTCATGCTGAATTGTTTTTTATTAATTGGGAGTTGGCTGGAGGTAGTTTACAGTTTTTTATTGAATATGTAGTTGTTTTAAATTCTGCTAGAATTATTTATTTTTATTTTTATTTTGTGTGTGTGCTGTGTGTGATTTGCTCACTGTATGCTTTTATCCTAAATTGACGACTTGGGTCTTGTTCAGCCGCCACTGTGGGAAACATATCAACAGCAAGTGAAAGAGTGGGAGCTAGTTGTGTCTAAAGCTAACCCTAGCCTTCCCTATGGATGTCAGAGTAAGGTTGCTCCCATCGAAAAGCCACCCATGTTTGCTTTCTGTTTGAAACCACGGGGCTTGGAAGTCCCGAACAAGTGGTCAAAACACAGGTCACACAGAAAGATCTCAGTTTCTGGGCAAAACAATACTATTACAGGAGATCACGATTTCTATATTTTTGGTAACTATTTTTACCCTTCCAATATTTCACCATCTTGTTTATTCATCGAGTTTGTTTAACTTTCATTAACCTGGTTTTATTTGGTGCACCAGGAAGGAGATTAAACGGGTTTGCTTTTGGGGATGAAAATGTTGTATATCCAGGACACAACTATGAATATTTAGATGATTCCCCATTGTCTCAGATGTCGCCGAGGGTATTCTGTCCTAGGGTGTTTTCACCATGTGATGCAGGCAGCATTGGTTATTTCTCTAGGGGCAGTGATGTATTTGATAGAAACCAGTACCAGAAACTTCAGAGAAGCAAGTCAAAGAAATTTGGGATGTATGAACCATCTCATGACGCACAGATGGTGGCTTCATACAATCAGAGGCTGATGGGCATGAGAGATGGAATCCATCGATGTAATACAGGCTATTCTGAGTGGCCAAGCAAGCGACATTTCTACTCGGATTGGTTTCAGAGGCGTGGACCCGAAATGTTGGACGGTTCTGATCTTGACGAGTTCAAGTTATGTGATGCATCTGGGGCCTCTCAGCATGCGCGCAACATGGCTAAGCTAAAGAGAGAGAGAGCTCAGAGATTGCTTAACAAAGCTGATTTAGCAATTCACAAGGCTGTGAATGCTCTCATGATTGCCGAGGCAGTTAAAACTTCTTTTGCTGATGTATATAGTGATGGGTAGAATGACTAAATGAAATGACACGATGATGCCAGCCCCTTCAACCTCCATATCTGCTGCCAAATAGTATTAAATACATCGGATGGTTTTTTGCTGGGTTTTTCCTTTGTGGATGGAAGGGGAGCTGCAAACATTAAGAGAGGAATTTTTGGCTTGCAACCTGACAATTTGTCTAGCCACTAGTTTCTTTTTGTTCAAGCAGCAGGTTTACTCAGTTCACTCCAATTTTGTACATATCATGCAGGTGAGGTGAGGGGGGTGTGGAATTTTGGCTGCCAAGTCTTTGTACAGATATGATTTTCCTCTTTTTGTGTTATTCACCTCTGCAATCTCATTGAATGTTAGATCACTTGAGCAGATGTGAACCAAACCGGAGCACATCTGAAAATTCGAAAAGAAAAACCTACAAGTAATTTTCTTAAATATTTTCACAGAGCAAGTATCTTTTTCTCCCTCTTGTTTTCATATAATGTAGCTGTTCATAAAGTAGACAAATATAAAGATGATGTAACAGGTAATCTGAGAAAGCCTTTGTTTGTCTATTTGCATAGCTCAGTGGAAAACTCAAGTGAGAATCTTTATCAAATTATCAATATCACTTTGCTTTAGGCTACCGTTGCCATTGATATTAGCAACTGTGCTTTTAAAGCAAGCTATTTGGTTAAAACACTTCCAAGGTGGAAGACGCTCTTTTATTTATAATTCCGCATACAAGGAAGATCATGATGCATTCAGTATTCTCTCTATTTTTAGTAGAAAATTTATTTTTATGTTTCGAAATCCGTGATCAAGTTAGACAATTGACTATTGCGACACTTTTTCTTAACCTCTTTATTGTGCTAATTGCGTAATTTTATTTATTTATTTATTTTTTGGAATCGTTTGTCACCGGCTCTTAAAAGAAACGCACTCTCTGGATTTGATCTCTGGATTTGAACCCAGGATCTCAATGTGAGATTCTGAACCCTACATCATCAAGCCACACATCTTAGGGATTTTTGAAATCGTTGGAAATTCCACCGCCAAACCACCCCTTTTAGGCTTAAGTGGAGCATGTAAAACTCCCGGCTGTCCCATGTTCTTACAAGAAACACACTTTCTGGATTCGAACCCAGGACTTCAAGGTGAGATCCTAAGTCTTACACCATAAAATCATGCATACTAATTGCGTAAATGTTGTATGGAAATTAAAAATAAGTTCATAAATTAAAAAAGTTAATTTATGTTGGTGTTTACTGGTTCGTCCAATCTGTACCTTTCTGATTTTATACACGAAAATTGACTTATGTTTGAAAATATGTAAGTTTAATTTTACACAAAGTTTCAATCAATACTAAGTATACTAATTTTTACTCCTAAGTTTTGGACAGTGTATTAATTAATACATAAACTGTTTCGGTCATAATATTTATTTACAAAAAATGATATATCCATAAAAATTAGTACGCAAATCAACACAAAATCACTAAAAGGCAAGTAAAATTATGTCTTTTATTTGTAGCAGGGAAATTTTTCGCCACTAAAAGTCAATTATTTTCGCCACTAAATCTATTAGTGGAGAAATATAATTTCGCTACTAATTCGCCACTAAAAACGTATCACAAAAGGTATTAGTGGCAAAATAAATTTTCGCCGCTAAAAGTAAGACTTTGGGGAAACAAAATTCGCCACTAAAGGGTGTAGATTTCGCCAATAAATTTAAAACCTTTAGTGGCGAAATTTATTTCTACATTAAAGGTATTGTTAATTTAAAAGTGTAATATAATAATTAATTCCCAAATTTTAATACATCATATGATATTTTATATTATAAAATTTTACAAAACATAAATTTTGATACATTAATTTAATGATCATATCCATTATTATATGAAAATAGAGTATTTGTATTTACAAGTAAAAAATATATACTATGTTCTTATATCAAAACAAACAAATCATCAACTAATTACAATTCAAAAATAAAAAAATACTGGTTTGGCCTTATATCTAAGTTTACATTCTATATCCACATTATAAAATTGATTAGTCTCTTCAACAGTTTGTGATGTCATGAACCGACGGCTGTTGCTCCTCATAAGCTGCAATGTCAACACCAGGTTTAAAAACCAAATGACTCTTATTACACTGAAAAGTAACAACATATGAGATAAATTATAATTTTAAAAGACTCCCAAATCATAGTTCATTGGAAATGCGAGTGCATCATAAATTTAGAATTTACAAGTATTATATCAGATTCTTCTTCAAGGTTTGAAATTAAGGCAATGTTATTTCAGATAAAAGGAGCACATACAAGACCTTGTAGCAGCTTCGAGCTCAAGAAATATTCCTACTGGAGCACTTCTAGATATGTCAATATTTTATAAAAAATTTTCCATCCAAACTTTCAACGGCCGAATCTTTCAGGATTGATCAAAATTCAAAACTACCCTTCCTCAGTATTTGGAAATCAGGCAAACAACCTCAATGGCTTTGGGACCGGTGGAGTTGGATCGAAAATGGGTTAAGGATGCTGTACTCACTGGAGGTGTTGTCGACAATGGCCTGACTCCGGCGTATGTAGGAGAAAATGGTAGTTTTCTTCGGTATTTCAGGTGACGCGTGAGGAGTGGTCGGTGCTCCGATGCCGACGGTGTCAACGGCATTGGAAAGAACGACAGCTGAAGAACATGATGGGCCAATACATGGCTGAGGCGGAGCGGCGATGGCGTGGCATGAACGGCGACAGTGTTTGGCTTAAGGAATAGAGAGAAAATTAAATGTGGGAAAGAGAGAGTTGTTCGAAATGGTATACATTTAAAGGCATTTGTCGCAACCCTCTATTGGTCCACAAGGTGCCCTTCGAAAAAATTATATTTTAACCCATAAATATTTGGTCAAATATAAATTTAAGCTCCTAGGTTTAAGATTCCCTAGAAAGGGTGCCAAAAATTTCAAATTTGTATCATTTTGGTCATTGTTTGACTAAGTCAAAATTTGACATTTTGACCCCGAATTTTATTATTTTCCAATAAAAACCTTACAATAGTATGGGGTTTTACATCCTCCCCTGAGAGAAATTTCATCTTGAAATTCGAAATACACAGGGATCTAGACCACAACATCAGGCTAGAAATCAAAAGAATGGGAACATCTCTTACACACTTCAGACTCAAGCTCCCAAATAGCTTCGTCTATCTTATGATGTCCCTTATAGCACTCTGACAAGCGGTATTTGCTTATTGCGTAAAACTTTAAGTTCTATCTATTGGAGTTGGTGCATGAAACGCCAATCCGAATAATGTATTGTACATTATATTTTATTATTTATTAGTAAAATAACTACATTTTTATTTCAACATTTACTAATGGTAATGTCATTATGCATATTAGGTTGATATATATATATGCTGAGAATGACATCGACCTTAGAATAGTCATGTAGTAATACTGAACACTGGATTGTTTCACATTGAGATAATATTACTATTATAAATTATTCTTAAAGTAAATATTCATAGTCGTTGGTTTTGGAATACGGTCGAATTCCTATAACCTAAAAGACTAACACATGTATATTCGAATAGGAGTTCCAATGGTTTAACCCGATGTATTATGAGCAAGGGAAGCTCATATAGACATATGGATATTCGTTGGAGCGAATACTGAATGACTCACAGATAATTCATAATAGCTAGAAGTACATACCACCATCAATAGGAATCTCCTCGATTTGAGTAGCATATGTGATCATTTGACTATAGATAACATTGATTTTGTGTGAGATCCTCCACACTTAGATGCCATGTATGTCAGAAACCTTTCATAGGTTTGTACCGATGCACTCCTTAATCAAGTGCGTATCAAAATAGGATTCGTCGGCCCGTATGTGTACCATAAGAGGTTTAGGTATCCATGTGAGTAAGTCACGATTCTTAAGACTTTGGCAAAAGCCGATCACCTAGGGTGGATCGCATGTTAGGGTTGGAGCTCAGAGTGCCAATCCGGATCATATTTATGTATGATTCATGAATACGATCAATGTCATTTTCCATAATATTACTAATTTAATGGTAGCACCTCTTGTCTTTTATATGTTGGTTTCTAAAGTTGTCCCAAGATCATTCAAGCATAAAAAACATGTGAATACAATAAAGAAGTATGGCGGAATCATACTTACAATGAGCGGATTATGGAAGTGTTGATAACAAAAATTTCTCCTTCTCCTTGTAGAAGTCACGGCCAAGGTCCCAATTTGTTGAAGAGTTGAATCCAAGGTCCAAGCTTTGTGTTGATTCCAAGCTCAAAGGTGAGTTTCCCTAACACCTTGAATGATTCTTTAAGTGTGCTAGCAAGTGAAGAAAAGAAAAACAATTCTTCTTCTTCTTCAATGAGGCTCACGGTTTTTGAGAGCAAGAGGGAGAGAGAGAGTTTCAAGTTTTGGTATTTTGTTTTCTAAAAACATTATTCAAAAATCTCACCCAAATTTGGTATATGACTTTCCAAAAGTCAAAAGCCAATTTTCGAGGCAAAATGGCATTAATTGCCCACAACCACCAACATCATGAATAGTGAATGGTTGTCAATCACCAAAAGGTTACTTGACATCCATCACTAAAGTGACTGCGATGTGACGAGCGATGTGACTTGTGGCCGCACTTGATTCAAAATCGGAGTGGCCTCGCAAACACATTCCGGGCTCGAGTTCGTTAATTCCGAATTAACGAATTTTCCATTACGACGTAATTAAATCAAATTTAATTAAATAATTATGCCTAGCAAAATTACTATTCACGTCGCAAGCGAATTAATTCTAAATTAATTCGTTTGCCCAAATTAAAATCTAATTTTAATTCCGAGTCGAAATCTAATTTCATTTAATATATCGAATATATTATTTGATCGATTAATTCCAAATTAATCGTCCTCTCTCTTCAAATATTATTTTATCCCATATAAAATCTCTCTGTAATTAATCCCCGATTAATTAAATTCAAATCATTCGTCATCGGTGAATCTTCGGGAAGCGACCCATGAGATCCCTGGATATGTTGGCAGTAAATCCGATCGTCGGACTATCCGAACACGTACGTACCTCGTACTACGTTTTTTACCGATTTACGAGACATGGTTGGCTTCTAGCAAAGCACCGTGCCTACCCAATTCTCCAGAAATATTCTTAATGGAATATATAATCTATATCAGGCGTAGTATATGTTGTATTGCATATTGCGATCCAGTATCGGATGTCACATGCAAGTCCTGGGGCTGGAATAGTGTCTGCCCCGTATGAAGCATGTATCAGATTACAAGCAACTAGTCTCTTTAATCAGATAATCATGACCATGTCATATTATCCCGGTGGTTGCAACCAAATTAGAGTACCAGTTCTGTATCCCTGCGTGATCATCATCTTCATATGACTAAAGTGATACTTCCATCTTGACATCACACCCAATACACTACGATTCTCAATAAACCCAGAAGAGGCGTACACAGAACCTGTTAAAGTCCTGGATGACCAAAACCAAAGCGTATTGATTGTCGCAAGTACTAGCGATGCAAGTCTCAGGTTAAGACCAAATACACCTACCCTGATGCGGACTCCCATAGACACATAGTCATACGGATTCTACGGGGTCTATCCACAGCGAAGCTGTTTCCGTACCATCGTTAAACACAACCTTCTATCACACTTTCATAAGTATCCAATACTTAAATATATAAGAACTATGTCGTTACGCTTCCATAACACGCACAAGTGCAATACTAGTCTATTCCGCATTATCGATGTCCAGTCTTGATAATACTACGACTAGGAATATTTAATGATTAAACCTTTATGGATTGATACTGTCTCATATCTTATAATCCGGAACTAATCATAAGGACTTTTATCATTTATATATTTAAGTAATCAAATTACAAAATGATAAAATGCAATTTCATTGCTACATAATTAATTTGTACAAAAACCACAATGTCTTTTACAAATAGTGACGCTATGGGTCATAATTGTCTAACATTATATACATATTCGATCTAATTATGATTATATATCTAATTATGATTAGATTGAAACTAAATCTGATTTAGTGATACGTGTATATTAGACAAAGACCCTAGGATTTACAACGTAGTGCGCAGTTACAACGTAGTTTGTAATTGACATTGGGAAGCGTCACTATAAGTTGGTTATCCTTAAATAAAGTTCATGGTTAAGATTTACTAACACAGATCGGTTAGTAAAATCTGTTGAGACCAGTACATGTTGTATATCGTGACTTGGTCCGATGGTTTATCCCAATGAACCATGAGTCTCGGGAGACTCGTGTAGACATGTAGGTGTTTATTTGATAAATATTGAATGACTCACTGAAGATTTCCTAATAGATGGTAAACCAACGTCAATAGGAATCTTCTCGAGTTGAGCGAGCATAATGGTCCTTCGACTAGAGATACGACAGTGGATATATGAGTTATCCTCCATACTTTAATGGTAGTCATGTCACTGATCTATTTAGATCAGACCTGTGCCAGTTCGTTAGGTGTGCACTGATGCACATGATATCCAATGCATATCAAGATAGAATCCGTCAGTCCTGTGTACAGGGCATAGGTATCCTACATGTGTTTGCGATCTAGTAAATCCATGGCCATGGTATAACTTCAGAAGCAAGTTCCGAGTGTTATTTAGAGATCGTAAATTTGAAAGTCGACTATATTATACCATAAGGATTTGATGTTTTTATCTATATCCCAAGTATAATATGGATAGCCTGTGACAGAGGGATTATACATATGCAATGACCCCGACTTGTATAGTTTAGCGAGATTATCTGTGGTCGTCATAATTCATGCGTGGGTGAATTATGGACATGAAATTGGATTTCGTGATGAATAAACCTAAACTTAGAGAGTCCCACAATATGAAGTGTACTTGTTGAGCACTTGGGCAATGCGTTATGAATAATATAGATTATTCATAATACTTCACAGAATTAAATGAGTTAATTCGAATCATTTAAATGGTTAAATGAAAATACATGCATTATGGGCATTCGGTCAATTAATAATTAATGTCAAAAGAGACTTTGACACATGTCATTAACATATGTATTTGTTATTTAATGTAAATAAAAATACATATATAATAATAATCGCATTAATTAATTATTTAGATGTTTAAATGCTAATTATCTAGCTAAATAAATTATATCATTATTACATAAATGTTATGCAATATGTTTGATTATTATTGGTTACATGTGGCATGATTTTATTAAGCTTAAAGTTTACAAATTGGATTTGTCAACTTAAGGCTTATTATTATTTAATTTGATTAAAAATGACCAAATGACCAAAATTCCCTTACTTCTACCCTTTAAGTCGGTTTGGCTCACTATTTATAGTTTGAATTTTTTTTCTTCAATAATAAGAAGCCATGGCCAAAATCCACCTCCATGAAAGAACCCAAAAATTTCTTGAAGAGTCAAGGAAGAAAGTGAAGAAAATCAGATCTGGAAATTTTGTGTTTTTGGTGATGAAAAATATGTTGTATAAATGTATTTCATGTGTTTTGGGCATTGGAACAATTTCCGGAAATTGTTTCAGAGTTGAAATATGCGAAAATGATGAAAAACGGCGTTATCGGGCTTACCGGGTGTCTGCTATCCAAACAGTGAATTGGCCACTGTTTGGGCAGCCCATGAACTGCCCAAGCACTATTGGAGCTGACATGGGCAGCCCCCATGTGTGTTGGTTGGTCGGTTCGGACAAAAACGTGTTTTATGCCATTTTGCGGAAAAATATTTTCGTAAAAGTTTCGCGATGTTTCTTACCTATTTATGTGGTTATTTGGTATCGAATAAATATGTTTAGGTGAAATATGAATGAATTATTCATATTGGATATTGAATAATTTATTTGGTAATTTTAAAAAGTTTAAAAATTACGATTTCACCTGAACCGCGAG
>SKCR01006060.1:0-53904 GCA_019454045.1 Zanthoxylum bungeanum | reverse complement strand
GACTTAATAGAGTTGTTAGTGAGGGGGAGTCAGTTAAGTTTGCATATTCTCTTGCATATGCCTTTAATTGGTATCTTGATATGCTATTTTGACATGTTATTTTTATCGATTGTCATTTCGAGATAAAATTATGGAGTATAATATCAATTTTTTTGATATCTCTATGGGGGAGTAAGATTAAGGGGGAGTATGATATCTATCTTTAAAATGCATGAGAATTTTTAATTTTGGTTTATCTGGTCTTTATATTCCATAAGTTTTTAACGGTATCTTATTGTTTGTGGATATTTTAGGTGAGCAGAATTAGTGGATGTGTTGGCATCGACTTCAAGACTACTTGGTTAGGTATTACATCGATTCATATTATAACAAGTCACTGTCTCGATGGTTGGTCGTGGCTACGTTATTTTTACATTTTTTACCATAGTCTTTATATTAGGTATTTTGTCACGGAATGCCAAAAAAGAGATTGTTAGTTCCATGTGTGTTGGCAACTTCCATAATAAAATAAGTTCAATTGAGTTGTAATGAGTCTTGAAGATCTCGAAGCAATTGGACAAGTATTTGGACAACATCAGATGGAGATATTAAAGTAATGTTCACTCTTTTTTTATATTTTAGAATATTTAGAGCTCCAATTGACATGCGGTAAGTTTTATTGGAAAGTAGACTTGAAGACGATCGTGTACATATAAAGAACACATTATTTGGCGAAGGGACGAGAAAGTTACAAGCATTTTAAGTTGCACCTCAAAACCAGTTCGCAACGTGCATTCACGTTGCGTTTGTCTGAGCGTTCTAACGCTGGAAGGTAGAAACTTTACGTCTGAGGGGAGTTTGAGGGGTGTTTGAATGTTTGTGCGTAAGTGGGTTATTTTGGATGCGTTTTAAACCATTTTTATATAAAGAAAACCCTACATTTACCTACCTATTTAAACAAACACTTAGCCACTTTACCCAGGTGAAGAAACACAATTTAAAAAGTCTAAATATACTTTGTTTCTTCCTTCTTGATTTTTACTTTGAAAACTTTCTTGATTACCTTATTTTCTTTGTCTTGGTGATATTGATCATTGATTGACCATCAACACAAAAGCACAACCCTCATCCAATTTCCTATGCCTTTAGAGTTCTAAAGGAGAAAGATTGGTAGTCAGAGTTCTGGCATTGCGAGTTCACAGGGTTGATCCACTCAGAGACTTCAGAGGTTTTGAAGAAGGCCGTTTGGTACGTAGTCGGGGAGTTCTTCAAGTTATTAGAGTCTATAGGTATTTGAGTCGGTGAAATTATCATCATAGGTCATATACCATCGGTATAAGTTTTCTCATATATAGTGGATTCGGGTGATAATCTATACATGTAGTGGTTTTTTAACTCGCACGAATTTTCCACTCCGTCAATAAAATATCTTGTGTTCATTTTGTTTACTACTTTGATACATTGCTTTGATTCATATTTGCATAAACTTAAGGGTGATTGTTGAATCGAACAATAGTTTCTCTAACTTTGACTTGTCTTAGATTAGAATAGTTGAATAATTCCGCAAATGGTAGAAATTGGATATTTATATATATATATATATATATATATCGATATTCACATCTGTGTGGATAAAATCCATATTTATATCCAATATTTAAAAATAGATATGAATATGGATTTATCCATATTAAATATATATAGATTTGGACATGAATGTCAATTATCGATATAGATCGCCTAGACATTACCCAGTCATCTTCATCTCTACATGTTTCTACAATTCCATTCTCCTTTCCACCAAGATCAAAGAGGAGATAAATCACGATGGATTAGAATATCATCAACTAAAAGATTATCATGCGAAAGCTTGCCGTAATCTTTTATTGGTTCTGATTCAAACATGATATTTCTGATTTTGTAAATTGATTTTGATTGCAGCAGTTGTGTAAATCTGTAAGACAATCTATTAATTATGAACCATTTAATATTGTTAAGAAATGTTAAAGAATATTATTATGGAATCAAGATCCAAAATAGAATTCTTAGTACCTTTAGGATTTGTGATTTTATTATATTTCCCTATTAGATGCAGATTTCCTATATTCATTATTATTGTTCATTACTAAAGGATTCATTTTCTATTTTGGTTTTCTATGTAGCCTATATAAAGGCCCCTATCATTGTAAATTCATATAGAGTGAATTAAAGATTTTTTTCATTATCTAACATAGTATCAGAGCTCAGGTTCTCCTTTTTCTAGTTTCACTCTCTCTGTTTTCATCGGCGCGTGGGGATCACGGCCACCATCGGCACGTGAACCTCAGGCGCCACCCCTTCACAAGTGCTTCTCCAGTCATGCGCCACCCCTTCACAAGTGCTTCTCATGTCATGTGCCACTTTTTTCAAGTGTGCTCTACGCCGACTCATTTCGGGTTTCAGCACTCTTTCAGATTTTCATGCTCCTTTCGGGATTCGCTCCCTCTTAAGTTTCAACGCTCTCTCAGGCTTCAGAAACCTGTCAGGGATTTTGTTCCATCCCCGGTTTTGGATCTTTATCGGGCTTCAGTTCTCTGTCGGACTTTGGAACTCTGTTGGTCTTCTGTCCTCTATCGGGATTTTGCTCCCTCTCGGGATTCGGTTCTCTATTGGGATTTTACTCCCTCTCAGGATTTTGCTCCCTCTCGGGATTCGATTCTCTATTGGGATTTTACTCCCTCTCAGGATTTCGCTCCCTCTCGGGCAGCTTTGACAATCTCAGACTTCGGTTCTATGTCAGGATTTCACACTCTCTCTGGCTTCGACACTCTCAGGCTTCGGCACTCTCGGGCTTCGGCTCTCTATCGGGATTTCACTCCCTCTCTGGCTTCGGCACTCTTGGGATTTGGCTCCCCCTTCGAGCTTTGTAGGTTAAATATCTCAGGCTTCGGCACCCTCTTGGGCTTCGGCTCTCCCTTTCGGGCTTTGTAGGTTAAAGCTTCCAGGCTTCGGCATCCTTTTGGGATCCGGCTCCCCCTTCGGGTTTCATAGGTTAAAGCTCTTAGGCTTCAGCATCCTCTTAGGCTTTGTAGGTTAAATCTCTCAGGCTTCGGCACCCTCTTGAGCTTTGGCTCCCCCTTCGGGCTTCGTAGGTTAAAGCTC
This sequence comes from Zanthoxylum bungeanum, assembly GCA_019454045.1. Taxonomy (NCBI): domain Eukaryota; kingdom Viridiplantae; phylum Streptophyta; class Magnoliopsida; order Sapindales; family Rutaceae; genus Zanthoxylum; species Zanthoxylum bungeanum. The sequence continues at coordinate 50,784 of SKCR01006060.1, read as the reverse complement.
ATCAGTTATCTCAAGGTTTCCAACTTCCAAGTTTTAAAAGTTCCAATTTCAGGACTCCGCCTCTCTCTGATTTCAAGATACAACCTCAAGCTTGTTCCTTCATCACCAGCTTGAGTTTGAGGGGGTGTAAAGGAATGTTAAAGAATATTATTATGGAAATCTATATTATGGAATCAAGATCTAAAATAGAATTCCTAGTACCTTTAGGATTCGTGGTTTTATTATATTTCCCTATTAGATGCAGATTTCCTATATTCATTATTATTGTTCATTACTATAGGATTCATTTTCTATTTTGGTTTTCTATGTAGCCTATATAAAGGCTCTTACCATTGTAAATTCATATAGTGTGAATTCAAGACCTTATTTCATTATCTAACAAATATGATAATTGTTTTTACTAAAAAGCCTAGCATAAACGCCTTGATGACTTGCTAAATTTAATAATAATCAAAAATTTGATTATAATATAATAACTTCAGATTAAATCAACCTAATTTTAGATTCAGCAAATACATACATTGTTCACTAAACATACCCATATCACTAAAATAAAATTTTCCCATAAAAAATTGTAATAACTTCAAATGACTCAATAAATTACCTGATAAGCTCCAATAACTAATCAAGACCTGTGCCCAAGGGGCGTGACTTAGTGGTTTAGAGCTCAGGATCTTATCTTGAGGTCCTGTGTTTGAATCCAGATAGTGCGTTTCTTTTAAGAGCCTGAGACAATCGGGGGTTTTACCTGCTCTGTTTAAGCCCGGAAGCGGTGGGTTGACAGTGGGGTTTACAACGATTTCAAAAAAAAAAACTAATCAAGAACTGCAAAAGTAATGCAGCCACAAGATTATATTCTATAAGTTGAGTGTCTTGTTGATATATAAACATGAGACCGACACTCGAAGCATCAAATGTTACCCTGCAAGAGTAGTTTGTGAAAAATATTTTTTTTTTATTGTGATCAAATACATCTTGTGCAGCTGCCACACAACTGAATCTTGTTCAGGAAGAATAGATGAAAAGATAGGAGTTATGTAACGATCGGTAGTTTCTACTACTGTTATAATGTAAAACTGCTACAGTGCGGAGCAAGTGTTACGTAATATAAATTATACCCGAGTATAAATATTTATACAATCGTGGAGCGACTTTGGGGATAAACAGTAAATTCTTCGAAACTTCGAAGCGAAAATTTTACGATATTCCATTCCGGGTAGCCCATGGTATTTGGGTCATAACTTTCTCATACAAACTCTCATTTTTTATGAATTTTATAGTTTCGGAAAGATCAGATTGAGATCTACAACTTTCGCGTTGAACAGTTGTCCAAATTCGAAACAGAAATATATCAAAAACGCAAGTCAAATTCGGATGAATAGTAACTTTGGACTCAATTGGAAGAATCCCAAACTTTCTACACAATTCTACACTTATCTCCAACCTTCCAAATATCATACAACCCCCACTATATATAAGAGTACAATATTCATGACAGCAAGTTCCCCGAATAACCAAGAACAGCCATAAGACAGAAGAGTAAGGAATCAGGACTATTCTTGAAAGCTTCTAATAGATGTGAGATGCCATAAGGATGAAGAGATTTTAGATTTACCGAACTCAGGGTCGTAGGCAAATAAGATGGAGGACGACAAAAATAATGATTAGTTGCCCTAGTCAAGGAATCCAATAAATAAGGCCCCAACCTACCCAGAATCCTTACTCCTCCGTGATACCAGTTAAGGAAGTTGTCCTGATAGAGTCTATCTAATACCTACCATACATGAGCAATAGACTCTATCAGGATATATAGTACTAAAACAAGGATGTAGAAACCCATCGAGACATAAAGAAAAGAACTGACGAGATATAAAGCAGTTCCTACCAACATAGATATAGACGACTGTAAGAAACCCAACGGGAGTTCATCTTAAGAAATAGAAAGACCATGGAATGTAGATAACCAAGAAAATAATTCAAGATGCCTCAGGAGGTATGAATAAGAGAACCCAGAATAACCCAAAGATTTAGACACGTCAGCACAAGGTTTGCAAGACTTGTAGGAGTCTACAAGATAGACCAAATGCCGTAGAACCCACAGATAAGCCCAAGTTAGTAGGAATCCGTAGAAGAATATAAGAATAGACCTATAAAGTTGGAGATATTTAGGAAGTGGCAAGAGTACCAGTATGGACAATAGAATAGAGTGACCAAATCGAGGTTTATAGAAAGAACATGAAGTGAAGATCTAAGAAGCAGACAGAAGAATGAACCACTGTTAGCTTCAGTAGCAAGGCGGAGAGCAAAGAATATGATATGCAAATGGTAAGAGGAATGCGAGAAATAATAAGGAAATTTGGTGCATTCAAGCACGAAGATAACATAACGAGAATATAGTAGTGTAGAGAATTGATGGTAGTTGTGGTACCCCGAGACATGGAGTTGTCGACCAATTTCCTGCAGAATGAATAAGGACTTTTCCTTCTGGAATCCTTGATCTGAGTAAGCATATAAACACCGAACCAGGCACGTGAGTATGTATCTATTCCCAATTTAGAGTCCAATAAAGAAAAGAACCAACAAGGAAGAGAAAATTGAGATATAGATGAATTGCGAGATGATTAGACAGCTAAATCAGTAAGTTCAATGAATCATAGATAAAGAGTATGAGATAAAATAGTTTGAAATTATGATAAGTTAAACTAAGTCAAAAGCCATCGTTAAATTAAGGAATCCGTAAAGAAGTAAAAACTTAGAAGTGTCAAGAAAGCAAGGAGAATGATTTTCAGGAATTTAATGAACAATTTATAAAAATATCATGGTAGTACGAAGAAAAGACTATGTAAATAGTAGTACATGAACTAAAGATTATGAAGAATATGTCCTAAGTAATTGAAGTTGATAGAGTCTTCAGAAAGTAAGAAGGAATAAGTTTAAGGAACCTTTGTAACGGAGCAAGTTTCTTAAGGAAGAATAGCAAATAGAGTATAGCAGTACTCAGAGGAAGAAAATAACAAAGTCAGAGGGTTAAACGACAGAGACTATACAGGAATGATTACAGAGGTAGTACGAGAAAGTTGTTAAAGAGTACGACTCTAGAGTAATTTTGTGGAAAAGGTGGAGTGATTGATTTCTGGAAATGATTAGGAGTTAGGTTGGAGAAGGGAAGCCAAACAAGTTTTAGCAGTAGTACCCGAGTATAGGAAAAGACACCAGACACGGATACACAAGAGTCTTATGCGAAAGATATGTGTCACAAAATCACCCTGACAGAAAGGCCTCAAGATAAGTTCCCACCCTCCAACCCTCGTTAACTAACAGCAATGAAAATAGACTTGAAGTTCGTCTCAAGATATCCTCAGAAACGAGACAATGCATGGTGAAAAGAGACTGAAACATAAAGCCTTTAGATACAATACTAGAACATAATATAAAAGGAAATAGCTTTAAGTGAGAGATCTAGAAGAGAAGTTATTAGATAAGGCAAAGAAAAGAGGAGGTACCAGTTAAGCAGTGATAAAGATATAAGGAAACAGTGTTTAACATGACTTGGGATATATGAAAAGTGACATCCCTCGGATAAGGGGACGAAGATGTAGATCATAGAAGTTTTAGGTACATGACAGAACATGAGAGTAGACAAAAAGGTTAACAAACAAAAGGCTTGGTAATGAAAAGATTAAGGTGCAATGACAGTAAAATAAAATACTAAGTAAGTATTGATAAAAGTGTAGTATAGTACAAGACCGAGAAAATAACTTACTACAATAAGGTAAATCATAGAGAGAGAGTAATATAGCATGTAACTGTTGGACAATTATGACCCATAGAATCACTTTTACAGAACATTGGTTGTTGTACAAATTAACTATGTGAAAAGGAAATGCTCTTTTATCATTTGTAATTAGATTATCGGGATATGTAAATGATAAAAGTCCATATGATTAGTTCCGGATTGATAAGATATGAGATAATATCAATCCATGAAGGTTTAATCATTAAACATCCCTAGTCGGAGTATTATCGAGATTGGACATCGATAATGCAGAATAGACTAGTATTGCACTTGTGCGTGTTATGGGAGCATAACAACATAGTTCTCATATATTTGGGTATTGGATAATCATGCAAGTGTAATAGGAGGTTGTGTTTACCGATGGTACGGGAACAGCTTCGCTCTGGATAGACCCATCGGAATTCCATTGGTAGTATGACTATGTGTCTATGGAAGTCCAAATCAGGGTAGGTGTATTTGGTCTTAACCTGAGACTTGCACCGCTAATACTTGCGACAATCAATATACTTTGGTTTTGGTCGTCCAGGGCTTTAACCGGTTCTGTGTACGCCTCTTCTGGGTATATTGAGAATCGTAGTGTGTATTGGGTGTGATGTCAAGATGGAAGTATCACTTCAGTCATATGGAGATGATGGTCACGTAGGATACGGAACTGGTGCTCTTATATGCTACAGCTATCGGGATAATATGACTAGGTCATAGTTATCCGATTAAAGAGACTAGTTACCAGAGATCCGATATGTGCTTTGTACGGGGCAGACACAATTCCAGCCCCAGGCCTAGCATGTGACATCCGATACTGGATCGCAATACGCAATACTACGTATACTTCGCCTGATATAGATTACATATTCCTTTAAGAATATTTCTAGAGAATTGGGTAGGCACGGTGCTTTTCTAGAAGCCAACCATGTCTTGTAAATCGGTAAAAACGTAGTACTAGGTACGTACGTGTTCAGATAGTCCGACGACCGGATTTACTGCCAATATATCCGGGATCTCATGGTTCGCTTCCGAAGATTCACCAATGACGTATGACTCACACATAATAATCTTGGATTAATTATAAGAGAGAGAAAATTAATCTAGGATTAATTACGGAGATATTTTATCTGGGATAAAAACTATTTAAAGAGAGAGAACGATTAATTTGGAATTAATCAATAAAATAATATATTCGATATTTAAACGAAATTAGATTTCGACGCGGAATTAAAATTAGATTTTAATTCGGGCGAACGAATTAATTTAGAATTAATTCGTTAGCGACGTGAATAGTGATTTCGCTAGGCGTAATCATTTAATTACGACGCAACAGAAAATTCGTTAATTGGGAATTAGCGAACCCGAGCCCGAGATTATTTGCTAGCGCATTCGATTTCGAATTCGAGTGCGGCACGCAAGTCAAATCAAGCGTCAAATCATTAGTCGCATCAAGCGTCAAATCACATGTCACTTTGAGTGATGTGACACTTGATTGATTGATGGATGATTGATGGTAGTGTGGAGTTGTTGGAATGCATTTACCATTTGACTTTTTGAAAGCCAAAAAATGGTAAATCATTTAATATTTTCTGGAAAATATAAATGGTTATTAGATACACATTTTACACAACAACAACACATCATCTCTCTTCTCTCTTTCTCTCTACTCTTCAAGCCCAAGGGGCTCCAAAACAGCTCACTGGTTTCTCAAAAAAATGTGAGTAGTGGGAAGCAAAAGAGTGGGATTTTGTGGCAAAATCTCAAGTGCTAGCACACTTACGAGACATGTGAAGGTGATAGGGAAGTCCACCCATGATCCGGGAACCATTCGACGAAGCTTGGAGCTTGACGAAGGACCAAAACCGAGCCAAAACAGTGAGCACTTCACTGCCCACTGCCGAACCAATAAAGGGGCAGAAAGAAAGTGATTTTGTTCGTCTCCGCGTCGCTCAATCGATCGATGTGAGTATTCCACAACTTCTTCGATTTGTATTCGCACTTGATTCATGCTTATTATTGATCTTGGGACCTTAATAGAAACCAACAATGGCATCTAGAGCAAGGTTTGAGCATGAAATGTAGGGCTTTAAATTTGGGTAAAATGTTTTCAAGCATGATGATTTGGTTGTGAATTGGATGATTGAGTATGCTTAAAACATGTTGAATTGAAGTTTGATTGGATCAATTTCATGAAATTGGATTGGATCAATTTTTCCCCAAAATCTTGTGTTGGCCAATACATGAGAGCCCTAAGTCTTGGTGATTTTTTCATTGGATGAGTTAGAATCATTCGGGAATGTGATTTAATGTCGATTGTGGAATTAATTGGATTGAATTCGAATCGGACACAAAAATCCCCTCCCTGGCCGAGATTGAGCATGTAATGGGTTTGATTTTAATCAAAATGTGTTGGACATGTGATGATGAAAATGAGCATGATTAATTATATAAATTGATGTTTTAGAAATGTTAATTTGGGTGATTAATCATGTTATACACTTTAGTAATTAAATTGTGAAATTGGTTTGTGATTTAATTATAATTGGGCCTTAAAATTGGATTTGGGCTTGTTATGTTGTAATTGGGCTTATTGGCTTTGTTGTACAAAGTTGGGTTTAGGCAAAATTGGTTGGATCCAATTGGGCCCAAAACCGCATCCATAAAGCCCAAATGCGACTTAATGGACCTTTAAAGTTTAATTGGGCCTAATGGGCCAAGATTGATTTCTAGGCTTATGGGGGGTAACTCCCGGATTGGATTTTGGTTATTCGGTTTGACCCGAGTTGACCAAAAGTCCACGCCTTAAGAAATTAATTAAAAGCCATTGGACTTTAATTAAATGACGTTGGACGTTAATCGGGCTTTGAGACCCGTAACGATTAATTTGGAATTTAAGTCGTAAAGGTTATTAAATAAAGTGTAGTATTTAATTTGGAATTAAATAGCGAATTAGAATTGAATGCATATTAAATTGGATTTAATGATGTAGTTTAATTTAATTCAAGAATTCGTACTTTGAGTACTTATTCGCAAAACGAGTTTGACTCGAGCAAAATCAAATCGTTGTTTGAACATTGGATGATCACTAATTATCAGATTAATTATTTGATTAGATTGATTGATAACATGCTTGTGTGAATACATGGTTGCGATGCATGAATAATGTATATCGGATGGATATTAGATGGGGGGGACAATTTTAGAAATTGTTGTAATAAATTTGATTTATTAATTGGACCTGCGTGTCCAGCCTTATTACCTCTCATTTCTTTGTATTCTCTTCTCACCTATTCCCCTCAATGTAAATGAGGTTTCTTTAGAAGTGTAGTGTAACGGGTAGAAGTAATACATGTGCTAGCGGGAGAGAGAAATGGAGAGATTTGATCTAGGATCAATGTGTAAAGTATCCATCCGCATATCATTATTATTTTATTATACGCGCTTTATTATGTGTTTAGAATGCATGTTTAAGGGTGTATGATGATGAGACCTTAACAAAGATAATAAATTGGTTGCCAATTTGCACGCGAAAAACCCTCGCAAAATATTAAGCGTCTTTCCTTCCATTGAGTGATTCTTACTCAAGATCTAAGATGGCATTGGTTTTGGCCAAAGTCAAGGCCTTTGTCCGTCGAGAGATGTGTTTGAATCACGAAGGCTTTGTTCCATATTAGTGTCTTGTCCAAGTTGTGGTTTGTTGGCCAAAGTCAAGACCACTTCTTGTCCATCGACATTGATTACGAAGCTTTCCATGGTCAATGGGTCGCTTAACTGGGATCACTAAGTTTGTTGTGCCAAAGCCAAGGCGTAGTTGATTCAAAGGAAAAAGGTTAGGTAAGACATTGGATGTATTGGCATATATAAGATATATGTTTCAGACTTGGATGTCCCCCTACCGGATCTAGGAATTGGATTGGATCCAATTGATCTTAGAGATCTACCTAGTTAATTATCATACAATTTGTTGGCCAAAGTCAAGATTGTGTGATATTTAACGGGATCCTAGCCCACTAGGAAACGCGGTTTCCCGAGTACTCGACAGAGGGTTAGAGGCTCGCCGAAAAATAGTGGGAGGCAAGAATTGAATTTGCAATATTCGTTTAATTACTTGCCATACGCGCTCAAACAAATATCATTCGTCAAATAAATTAAATGTTAGTTGGACTAATATTTAAATGTTGTTTTAATAAATAGTTGGACTATATTCAAACTATTCATTTATAGTTGATTTTATAATTGGATTATAGTAATCAATATAATTGATTTTAATCTATTAATTATAGTTGATTAAATAGTTGGACTATTGTAATCATTATAATAAAAGTACCTAAATCGTTGATTAAATAGTTGGACTATTAAAATCAAGATAAATTTGAAAGATTGACATTTAAAACATAATCCTAGGGAAAATGTATTTAAATGGTTTAATTTTCAAATTGGGAATAATTTCAGGATGGTCCTGGAAAATAATAAGTTATTTTATTTGATAAAATAACATATTAGCCTAAGCCCGGAGTTAAGCAAATAGTAGAGCATAATCTTTGGAAGATTATGTGATGATAACTTTAGTGCTTAATCCATTAAGCTTATCGCAGTAGTAGACTCTTAATTTCTGAATCAGAACTAAGGATTAGATCCTTAAAGTATGATAATGAAATTGAAGGATCTTCATAAATCTATACTTAGATTTTAGAAGTACTAAATTGCAATATAAACTCTTGGAGAGTTAATGACTATTCTCAAGGAGATAAAGTCAAACTTTGCAATTAGGCAAGTAGCGCAAAGCGCACCTTACTTCGATATTCTAGAAGGCCAAGGCTTGGCCAAAGGCTTCTGGAATATGAAAAGGGTAAAGGCAAAATCATTATAATCTTCTGGGAAGATAAATGACATATCCCAAAATGTCTGCTTAATTGTGGTAAACGGGATCGCGGAAGCGTGACTGCCGTTTGGACAAAGCAGACATGAAGGAATAGAAGAACGAGCAAGGCTCTCACTTCAAATATGTTTGTCAACATTATGTTCACTACTAGTATTAAAATTGGATTTTAAATACTTAGTGTGGTACATAAATATGTATTGATGTTCAGAATCTGTTTTGAACAGGATACTGACTTCAATCGAGATTAATCTGCGATTGGAAACGGGACGAAAAGTTGTTTTAACCGTAGATACCTAAGTTTAGGAACTACCATCGGGTGTGTACCTAAATTTGGGAACTGTTATAATGTAACTAGTTTGACTAGAAACATTATCTCTATATCAGTGTTTAACCCGTGCGGGGGTGAACCTTTATATTCTAAAACACTAAAGTGTTTTATTATATAAAGATGATATTGAGATAAACACATTAGATGTGAATAACAGAATTTATATTTTGAATATAAATAAATCTCAAATATATAACATGACAAACAAATAGCTCAAACTGATTTGATCAGAAGAAACTAATTGTGGCATTGTTGTCTGGGACACAATAAACAAGATCGTATATCCACACTTTTGAAGAGTGGGTACTCAGGACTAATTTGATTCTAATCAAATAAAGTCTACGAATCTAGTTTATTGGGCAAAGTGCCTAAAACACTATTTACTTGGTAAAAGTGTAAATGCCACTGATCTGTTAGCCCTAGTTCATAGTGAAGCAAGTGGGCCCATGTCTAGCTAGGCTAGAAGTGGATATGAATATTTCGTGACCTATACGGATGTGGCATCGCGTTATGGTTATGTGTTTCTTTTGAAGAACACAAATCGAAAACTTTTATAGTTTCGACACGAAATAGACAAACAGATCGGCTAAAGTATTAAACCGTCACGGTAAGACCGTAATGGAAAATACTTAAGCAATAAGTTTCTTATATACTTGAAAGAGTATAGTATTCTTTCAAAGAGGACTCCTCCCGGAACACGTCAGTTTGACGGTGTGTCCGAACTGAGTAACGAATTTGTTAGACATGATAGGTTAATCATGAGTCGCTCTGAGCTACCATTTCCTTCAACGGATAAGCATAACAGTGCAAGAACTTATTTAGAATAAGGTTCCATTAAAATCTGTTTGACAGATTTCATATTAGATATGAACGGGAAAGAAAGAAACGGGGTTTCACATTCCTGATAATTTGGGTATGCTAGGCATATGTTTGGATGATACCAAACTAAAACCCAAATTGGATAAGTGCCAATTGTAGGTTATCCTAGGGATACCATAAGTATGTACTTATACAACTCACCAGAGAACAATTAATGTTGCTCACCATGCGGTTTTCCTAAGAGGAATACCGATATGCAGTGGTAAGTGGGAGGATAGTAAAACTCGATGAAAATCGAGAGTAATACTATTCAGGCACCGATCCTTAATGGAACATAAATAGTTCATCAAGGATGAAACTATACCATTAATCTTCAAATACACAAGAACCGCGTATGTCGGAGAGAGTCAGAAAACAACCTGGGGTATGGGTTTCTGATCTCACCTCGTAAAGATGTTAATCTTTTGAGGTATACCAACTGACTACGTATGAGGAAGTGATACAAGGTATCGACTCCCTATTATGGCAAAGTGCCATGATATCCGAATGGATTCCATGTATATCAACAAGTTTGGATACTAGTTGATGTACCGCAAGGCATTGTGCCTATTGGTACTATATAAGTCTTCAAGGAAGACATACATGGATGGCAACATACCAACGTACTAAGCTAGGCTTGTAGCGGAAAGGTATCGTTATCAACATTGTGTTGATTACGATTCAACCTTTTTACTGTTGCCACGGTAAATCCATTTGGATAATGCTTGCTAAAGCTGCATGTTTCATTTATGAAATATGTCAGCTTAACGGGAAATCGCTTTCCTGAAAAGGAAACCTTTGGAGGATGTTTACAACATCCTGTGGTTTTGTCGTACCAAACTAGCAAACAAGGTTTGCGGTTATTCGATCCATGTTTGGATTGAAGCAAGCATAGGTTCTTGGAATTATCGTTTTTATGTAATCATAATAGTATGATTTAATTCAAAACGAAAAGATTCTTGTGTATATAAGAGGGTTAGTGGGAGCGCACTGACAGTGGCTGTCCTATAAAATAATGATAATATGTCATTTCTTGGAAATGATATTCCCATAATAATAATCTATGGTGAAAGCTTGGCTTTCGAGAAACTCTCCGAGAAATCGTACATTGAAAAATGTACGTGACCTGGTGTCTCATACGCTTTGAGCATATGGATTCACAAACAGGCCAATCCAAGTGATAGTCACTGGATTGATGTTAAGAACATCCGTTAGTATCTTAGAGACTAAGGATGCTGTCTTAATCTGGGAGATGGAGAACTTGAAGTGACTGGGATCACTAGCAAGTTTCTTAACAATAAAATGACTATAAGTCGCAAACGGTACTACAAAGTTTGAATAACAAAACAGTGAGCTGGAAATCTTCCAAGCAAGATACTGTTACCGAATAACATAACGCTTGAGGCGGCAATAGAAGCCTTCTGGGTCGATAAACAAATCTAATTAGATTAGATATAGTTCTGTTAGCAGCTGAGCTAGGCGTCAGCACAGGCTAAAGAATTATTAGTCTAATCAACGATCCAGATACATACTTCGATATTCATCTGATTCGTTCGGATCATACATCGTGGCGATGTGATGATCGTATAAATCGCATCAGACGATAATCATATAAATCCGCTGACGAAAGCATTTCTCAGCAATTTGAGCCAACCGTACATAGTTCGGGTGTAAGACACTCGAGTGACTGGCTATAGGCCAAGTGGGAGATTGTTGGACAATTATGACCCATAGCGTCACTATTTGTACAGATCATGGTGTTGTTGTACAAATTAACTATGTGACAAAGGAGATTGCACTTATCATTTGTGATTAGATCACCTAGATATATAAATGATAGGAGGTCCCTATGATTTGTTCCTGGACAGAGAATGATATGAGACAGTATCAGTCCACGAAGGATAAATCATTAAATATCCCTAGTCAAGGTATTATCGAGATTGGACATCGATAAATACGTAAAAGACTAGTATTACACTTGTGCGTGTTATGAGGGCACAACGGCATAGTTCTAATATATTTGGGTATAGGATACTCATGCAAGTGTAATAGAAGGTTGTGTTTTACCGATGGTATGGGAAACAGCTTCGCTCTGGATAGACCCCCTCGGAATTCCATTGGTAGTATGACTATGTGTCTATGGAAGTCCGAAATCAGGGTAGGTGTATCTGGTCTTAACCTGAGACTTGCACCGCTAATACTTACGACAATCAATATACTTTGGTTGAGGTCGTCCAGGGCTTTAACAGGTTCTGTGTACGCCAATACTGGGTATATTGAGAATCGTAGTGTGTTGGGTGTGATGTCAAGACGGAAGTGCCACTCCAGTCATATGGAGATGATGATCACGTAGGATATGGGACTGGTTCTCTTAAATGTTTCAGCTATCGGGATAAAATGACAAGGTCAGGTTTATCCGATTATAGAGACTAGTCACCAGACATCCGACATGTGCTTCGTACGGGGCAGACACAATTCCAGCCCCAGGCCTAGCACGTGATCATCTGATACTGGACAAAAATATGCAATACTACGTATACTACGCCTGATACAGATCCTTTATTCCTGTAAGGATATTTCCAGAGAATTGGGTAGGCATGGCACTTTGCTAGAGGCCAACCTTGTCTTGTAAATCGGTATAAACGTAGTACTAGGTACTTATGTGTTCGGATAGTCCAACGACCGAATTTACTACCAACATATCTGGGGATCTCATGGGTCGCTTCCCAAAGATTCATCGATGACGTATGACTCACACTCTAAATTAATCTAGGATTAATTAGAAGAGAGAGAAAATTAATCTGTGATTAATTACGGAGATATTTTATCTGGGATAAAATATCAATTAAAGAGAGATAATGATTAATTTGGAATTAATCGACAAATTAATATATTTGATATATTAAACGAAATTAGATTTCGACGCGGAATTAAAATTAAATTTTAATTCGGGCGAACGAATTAATTTAGAATTAATTCGTTAGCGATGTGAATAGTGATTTTGCTAGGCGTAATCATTTAATTACGACGCAACGGAAAATTCGTTAATTGGGAATTAGCGAACTTAAGCCCGAGATTATTTACGAGCGCATTCGCATTTCGAATTCGAGTGCGGCACCCAAGTCAAATCAAGCGTCAAATCATTAGTCGCATCAAGCGTCAAATCACATGTCACTTTGAGTGATGTGACACTTGATTGATTGATGTGATTGATTGTTGGAGTTGTTGGAATGCATTTACCATTTGACTTTTTGAAAGCTAAATAAATGGTAAATCATTTAATTATTTTTTGAAAATATAAATGGGTATTAGATACACATTTAACACAACACATCATCTCTCCTTCTCTCTTTCTCTCTACTCTTCACGCCCAAGGGGCTCCAAAACAGCTCACTGGTTTCTAAAAAAAAACGTGAGCAGTGGGAAGCACAGAGGGGATTTTGTGGCAAAATCTCAAGTGTTAGCACATACGAGACATGCGAAGGTATAGGGAAGTCCACCCATGAGCCGGGAACCGTTCAACGAAGCTAGGAGCTTGACGAAGGACCAAAACCGAGCCAAAACAGTGAGCACTTCACTGCCACTGCCGAACCATTGAAGAGGGAGGAGAGAAAGTTGATTTTGTTCATCTCGGCATCGCTCAATCGATCGATGTGAGTATTTTGCAACTTCTTCGATTTGTATTGCACTTGATTCATGCTTATTATTGATCTTGGGACTTTAATAGAAACCAACACTTTGTCCGTCGAGGATGTGTTTGAATCACGAGATCTTTGTTCCATATTGGTGTCTTGTCAAGTTGTGGTTTGTTGGCCAAAGTCAAGACCACTTCTGTCCATCGACATTGATTACGAAGCTTTCCATGGTCAATGGGTCGCGCTTGACTGGGATCACTAAGTTTGTGTGCCAAAGCCAAGGCTTAGTTGATTCAGAGGAAAAAGGTTAGGTAGGAATATTGGATATATTGGCATATATAAGATATATGTTTCGGACTTGGACGTCCCCCTACTGGATCTAGGAATTGGATTGGATCCAATTGATCTTAGAGATCTACCTAGTTAATTATCATACAATTTGTGGCCAAAGTCAAGATTGTGTGATATTTAACGGGATCCTAGCCCGCTAGGAAACACGGTTTCCGAGTACTCGACAGAGGGTTAGAGGCTCGCCGAAAAATAGTGGGAGGCAAGAATTGAATTGCAATATTCGTTTAATTACTTGCCATACGCGCTCAAACAAATATCACGTCTATATAATATTAATGTTAGTTGGACTAATATTAAATTGTTGTTTTAATTAACAGTTGGACTGTATTCAAACATTTCATTTATAGTTGATTATATAATTGGATTATAGTAATCATGTATTTGATTTAATTAAATTATAGTTGATTAAATAAGTTGGACTATTGTAATCATTATAATAAAAGATACCGAAATCGTTGATTAATAATTGGACTATTAAAATCAAGATAAAATTGAAAGATTGACATTTAAAACATGATCCTAGGGAAAATGTATTTAAATGGTTTAATTTTCAAATTGGGAATAAAATTTCAGGATGGTCCTGGAAAATAATAAGTTACTTTATTTGATAAAATAACATATTAGGCCTAAGCCCGGAGTTAAGCAAATAGTAGAGCATAATCTTTGGAAGATTTATGTAATGATAACTTTAGTGCTTAATCCATTTAGCTTGTCGCAATAGACTCCTTAATTTCTGAATCAGAACTAAGGATTAGATCCTTAAAGTATGATAATGAAATTGAAGGATCTTCATGAATCTATCTTTAGATTTTAAAAGTACTACAATTGCAATAAATAACTCTTGGAGAGTTAATGACTATTCTTAATGAGATAAAGTCAAAACTTTGCAATTAGGCAAGTAGCGCAAGGTGCACCTTACTTCGATATTCTAGAAACCCGAGGCTTGGCCAAAGGCTACTGGAATGTGAAAAAGGGCAAAGGCAAAATCATTATAATCTTCTAGGAAGATAAAAGACATATCCCAAAATGTCTGCTTAAATTGTGGCAAACGGGATCGCAGAAGCGTGACTGCTGTTTGGACAAAAAGCAGACATGAAGAAATTGAAGAGGAGCAAGGCTCTGACTTCAAATATGTTTGTCAAGATTATGTTCACTACTAGTATTGAAATTGGATTTTAAATACTTAGTGTGGTACATAAATATATACTGATGTTCAGAATCTGCTATAAGCAGGATACTGACTTCAGTTGAGATTAATCTGCGAATTGGAAATGGGTCGAAAGTCGTTGTTTCAACCGTAGATACCAAAGTTTAGGAACTGCCTTCGGGTGTGTACCTAAATTTGGAAACTGTTATAATGTAACTAGTTTGACTAGAAATATTATCTCCATATCAGTGTTTAACCCACTGTGGGTTTACCTTTATATTCTAGAACACTAAAGTGTTTTATTATATAAAGATGATATTGAGATAAACACATTAGATGTGAATAACATAATTTATATTTTGAATATAAATAAAATCTCAAACATATAACATGACAAACAAATAGCTCAAACTGATTTGATCAGAAGAAACTAATTTGTGCCATTGTGTCTGGGACACAACTAAAACAAGAATCGTATATCCACACTTTTGAAGAGTGGATGCTAGGACAAATTTGATTTAAATCAAATAAAGTCTACGAATCTAGTTTATTGGGCAAAGTGCCTAAAACATTATTACTTGGTAAAAGTGTAAATGCCACCGATCTATTAGCCCTAGTTCATAGTGAAGCAAGTGGGGCCCATGTCTAGCTAGGCTAGAGATGGATATGAATATTTCGTGACCTATACGGATGTGGCATCGCGTAATGGTTATGTGTTCTTTTGAAGAACACAAATCAGAAACTTTTACAGTTTCGACACGAAATAGACAAACAGATCGGCTGAAGTATTAAAACGTCATGGTAAGACCGTAATGAAAAATACTTAAGCAATAAGTTTTTTATATACTTGAAAGAGTATAGTATTCTTTCAATGAGGACTCCTCCCGGAACATGTCAATTTGAAGGTGTGTCCGAATAGAGTAACCGAATTTTTTTGGACATGATAAGGTTAATCATGAGTCGCTCTGAGCTACCATTTCCTTCAACGGATAAGAATAAACAGTGCATAACTTATTTTGAATAAGGTTCCATAAAAATCTGTTTGACAGATTTCATATTAGATATGAACAGGAACGAAACCGGGTTTCTCATTCCTGATCATTTGGGTATGCTGGGGATATGTTTGGATGATACCAAACTAAAACCCAAATTGGATAACTGCCAATTGTAGGTTATCCTAGGGAAACCATAAGCATAGTTCTTATACATCTCACTAGAGAACAATGTAATTGTTGCTCACTATGCGGTTTTCCTAAGAGGAATACCGATATGCAGTGGTAAGTGGGAGGATAGTAAAACTCTATGAATATCGGAGTAATACTATTCTAGGCACCAAGTCCTTAATGGAACACTAATAGTTCACCAAGGATGAAACTATTACCAATAATCTTCGAATACACAAAAACCGCGTATGTCGGAGAGATTCAGAAAATAACCTAGGGTATGGGTTTCTGATCTCAACTCATAAAGATGTCAATCTTATTGAGGAATACCAACTGACTACGTATGAGGAATTGATACAAGGTATCGACTCCCTATTATGGCAAAGTGCTATGAATCTGAAATGGATTCCATGTACATCAACAAGTTTGGATACTAGTTGATGTACCGCAAGGCATTGTGCCTATTGGTACTATAAGTCTTCAAGGAAGACATACATGGATGGCAACATACCAACGTACTAAGTTAGGCTTGTACGGAAAGGTATCGTTATCAACATTGTGTTTATTGTGATTCAACCTTTTACCTGTTGCCATGGTAAATCCATTTGGATAATGCTTGCTAACACTGCATGTTTCATTTATGAAATGTGTCAGCTGAACGGGAAAATCGATTTCCTGAAAATGAAACCTTTTGGAGGATGTTTACGACATCATGTCGGTTTTGTCGTACTAAAACTAGCAAACAAGGTTTGCAGGTTATTCGATCCATGTTTGGATTGAAGCAAGCATAGGTTCTTGGAATTATAATTTTGATGTAATCATAATAGTTTATGATGTAATTCAAAACGTAAATCATTCTTGTGTATATAAGAAGGTTAGTGGGAGCGCACTGACAATCGTTGTCCTATAAAATAATGATAATATGTCATTTCTTGGAAATGATATTCCCATAATCACAATCGGCGAAAGCTTAGCTTTCGAGAAAACTCTCCGAGAAATCGTACATTGAAAAATGTACGTGACCTGGTGTCTCATACGCTTTGAGCATATGGATTCACAATCAGGCCAATCCAAGTGATAATCACTGGATTGATGTTCAGAACATCCGTTAGTATCTTAGAGAACTAAGGATGTTGTCTTAAACTATGGAGATGGAGAACTTGAAGTGACTGGGATCACCGTGGCAAGTTTCCTAACTGATAAAACGACTATAAGTCGCAAACGGTACTATATAGATTGAATAACGGAACAGTGAGCAGGAAATCTTCCAAGCAAGATACTGTTACCGAATAAACAACAAATGCGGGTTATTGCTACTGCTGAGGCGGCAATAGAAGCCTTCTGGGTCGATAATAAATCTAATTAGATTAGATATAGTTCTGTTAGCAGCTGAGCTAGGCTACAGCACAAGCTAAATAATTAATGGTCTCATCAACGATCCAGATACATACTTCGATATTCATCTGATTCGTTCGGATCATATATCGTGGCGATGTGATGATCGAATAAATCACGTCAGATGATAATCATACAAATCCGCTGACGAAAGCCTTTTCTCAGCAGTTTGAGCCAACCGTACATAGTTCGGGTGTAAGACACTCGACTGACTGGCTATAGGCCAAGTGGGAGATTGTTGGACAATTATGACCCATAGCGTCACTATTTGTACAGATCATGGTGTTGTTGTACAAATTAACTATGTGACAAAGGAGATTGCACTCTTATCATTTGTGATTAGATCACCTAGATGTATAAATGATGAGAGGTCCTTGTGATTTGTTCCTGATTTGAGAATGATATGAGACAGTATCAGTCCACGAAGGATAAATCATTAAATATCCCTAGTCAGAGTATTATCGAGATTGGACATCGATAAATACGTAAAAGACTAGTATTACACTTGTGCGCGTTGTGAGGGCATAACGTCATAGTTCTCATATATTTAGGTATATGATACTCATGCAAGTGTAATAGGAGGTTGTGGTTTACCGATAGTACGGGAAACAGCTTTGCTCTGGATAGACCCCCTCGGAATTCCATTGGTAGTATGATTATGTGTCTATGGAAGTCTGAAATCGGGGTAGGTGTATTTGGTGTTAACCTGAGACTTGCACCGCTAATACTTGCGACAATCAATATACTTTGGTTTTGGTCGACCAGGGCTTTAATCGGTTTCTGTGTACGCCTCTTCTGGGTATATCAAGAATCGTAGTGTATTGGGTGTGATGTCAAGATGGAAGTATCACTCCAGTCATAGTGGAGATGATGGTCACGTAGGATACGGGACTGGTTCTCTTAAATGCTGCAACTATCGGGATATTATGACAAGGTCATGTATATTCGATTATAGAGACTAGTCACCAGACATCCGACATGTGCTTCGTACGGGGCAGACACAATTCCAGCCCCAGGCCTAGCACGTGATCATCTGATACTGGATCGACATACACAATACTATGTATACTACGCCTGATATAGATCTTATATTCCTATAAGGATATTTCTGGAGAATTGGGTAGGCATGGCGCTTTGCTAGAAGCCAACCTTGTCTTGTAAATCGGTACAAATGTAGTACGAGGTATTTACGTGTTCGGATTGTCCGACGATCGAATTTACTGCCAACATATCCGTGGATCTCATGGGTCGCTTCCCGAAGATTCACCGATGACGTATGACTCGCACTTTAATTAATCTAGGATTAATTAGACGAGGGAGAAAATTAATCTGGGATTAATTACGGAGATATTTTATCTGGGATAAAATATCATTTAAAGAGAGATAACGATTAATTTGGAATTAATCGACAAATTAATATATTCGATATATTAAACGAAATTGGATTTCGACGCCGAATTAAAATTAGATTTTAATTCGGGCGAACGAATTAATTTAGAATTAATTCGTTAGCGATGTGAATAGTGATCTTACTAGGCGTAATCATTTAATTACCACGCAAAAGAAAATTCGTTAATTTGGAATTAGCGAACCCGAGCCCGGGATTGTTTGCGAGCGCATTCGCATTTCGAATGCAAGTGCGGCACGCAAGTCAAATCAAGCATCAAATCATTAGTCGCATCAAGCGTCAAATCACATGTCACTTTGAATTATGTGACAAGTTGTCACTTGATTGATTTGATTGATTGA
Organism: Zanthoxylum bungeanum; assembly: GCA_019454045.1. Taxonomy (NCBI): domain Eukaryota; kingdom Viridiplantae; phylum Streptophyta; class Magnoliopsida; order Sapindales; family Rutaceae; genus Zanthoxylum; species Zanthoxylum bungeanum. The sequence continues at coordinate 31,495 of SKCR01006060.1, read as the reverse complement.
TGGATTGATGTGTGTTGATGGAAAGCATTTAATGCTTGACTTTTGAAAATTGAAATATTGTATATGTTAATTTATTTTTGGAAATTAATTAACCATTACACATTTTCATTTCTCTCTCTTGGTTTTTACGGTTTTGGGAGCCAAAAACCACAACTCTCTCTTCACCATTTCTTCTCTCTCTCGCCCACTGCTTCTAGTTTTTCTCTTCACTGGTTTCAGTAAAACCGAGAGCTAATGAGAAGCTTTGGATGATTTGTGGAAAATCATCAAGGTGCTGGCACACTCTAGGAGACATACCAAGGTGATAGGGCAGTGATTTCGTGAGCTTGGGATCCATTTTGGAAGCTTGGAGCTTGAAGATTTCATGGAGGACCAATGCCGAAAAAGGAGACACTTGTTGCAGCTCACTGCCGATACTCCAAGGAGAGCAGTAACCGAATTTTGTTGTCCTTCGTAGCATCCAATCCGTTCATTGTGAGTATGATTCCGCCATTCTCCTTTGTGTATTCACTTGTTTTCATTGATTGATAATGATCCTTGGACCTTAGAGAATCCAACACAAGGAGCACAAAAAGGGCTTGGCCGATAGCTTCAATGAAGGAGAAATTTTTGTTGTTCTTCGCTTTGCAAATCCGATCAAAGTGAGTATTCCGTAACTTTACTTTGATGTATTCACACGTTTCATATGCTTAATTGATCTTGGGATGACTTAGAAAACCCAACAATGGTATCAAGAGCTTTGATTAAGCATGAAATTGATTTAGGGTAAAATTTGGGTAAAATTGATTTGAGCATGATTTGATGAAATTGATTGATTGAGTATGCTTGAATGATGATAACTTAGAGTTATGCATGATCAATTTGAATATAATTGAATTGGATTAATTTTTCCCCAAATAGTAGGCTTGGCCGAAAGTTGTATGTGCCTGAAATGTCATGGTAATTTTGTTTTTTGATCATTAGATGAGTTGGAAGAATTGGGATAAATTGATTTAGGATTTAATTGGATTGAAATCGAAATCGATTTATAAATCTTCATATTGCCGTGAACTATAAGCATGGAAATGAGATGATTTTTTTATTCAATAATGTTGGACATGTGTTGATGATGATTAGCATGATTAATTAGTGTAATTGGTATTTTGGAAATGTTAATTTGACTAATTAATTATGGCTAATGCACTTTAGTTAATTAAATTGTGAAATTTGGAATTTAATTAGTTGGACTAATTTGGAATTGGGCTAATAAAGTTGTATTTGGGCTCAATGGGCTTGGTTTGGGCCAAGTTTGGTTTGGGTTAATTGGTTGGATCCAATTGGGCCCAAAACCATATCCATAAAGTCCAAATATGATTTAATGGGCCTTTAAAATTTTAATTGGGCCTAATGGGCCTAAATTAATTTTTGGCAAATGGTGATTCCTTATTGGGCTTTGGTTGCCAAAGTCCATGCCTTATAAATTAATTGAAAGCCCATTGGACTTTAATTAAATTGACATTGGATGTTAATTGGGCTTTGAGACCCGTAATGATTAGATTTAGAATCTAAGTCGCAAAAGGCTCATTAAAAAAGTGTAATTATTTAATTTAGAATTAAATAAAGAATTAGTATTGAATACAAATTAAATTGGATTTAATGTTGTAGTTTGATATAATTCGAGAATTCGTACTTTGAGTACTTATTCTTAAAACGAGTTTGACTCGCGCAAATCAAATCGTTGTTGGAACATTGGATGGTCATTAATTTCAGATTAATTAATTGGATTAGATTGATTGATAACATGTTTTGTGTGAATACATGGATGTGATGTATGAATAATATATATCGGATGGATATTAGATGGGTGAGGGCAATTTTGGAAATTGTTGTAATAAATTTAGAATTTATTAAATTGGACATGCGTGTCCAGCCTATTACCTCTTGACTCTTTGTATTTCTCTTCTCAAATATTCCCCTCAATGTAAATGAGGTTTCTTTAGAAGTGTTATGTAATTGGGTAGAAGTAAGTAAGATTTGTGCTAGCGGGAGAGAGGAAATGGAGAGATTTGTTCTAGGAACAAGTTGTTTAAATATCCATCCGCATATCATTATTAATTTCTTTATCGCGCCTTATTATGCTTTTAGAATGCATGTTTAAGGTTGTATGATGAGACCTAATCAAAGATAATTAATTGGTTTCCAATTACGGGAAAAACCCTCAACATATATTAAGCGTTTTTCCTTCCATTGAATGATTCATTCTCAAGATCCAAGATTGGCACTAGTTTGTTGGCCAAAGTCAAGACCTTTGTCCATCGCAGATGTGTTTGAATCATGAAGGCTTTGTTCCATATCGCATGTCTTGTCCAAGTTGTGATTTGTTGGCCAAAGTCAAGATCACTTCTTGTCCATCGACATCGATTACGAAGCTTTCTAAGGTCAATGGGTCATGCTTAACTGAAATCATTAAGTTTGTTGTGCCAAAGTCAAGGCTTAGTTGATTCAGAGGAGAAATGTTAGGAAATATATTGGATATATTGGCATATATTAGATATATTTTTCGGACTTGGATGTCTACCTACTAGATCTAGGAATTGGATAAGATCCAATTGATCTTAGAGATCTACCTAGTTAAATATCATACAATTTGTTGGCCAAAGTCAAGGTTGTGTGTTATTTAACGAGATCCTAGCCCACTAGGAAACAAGGTTTCCTGAGTACTCAACAGAGGGTTAGAGGCTCGTCGAAAAATAGTGGGAGGCAAGTATTAAATTTGCAATTTCGTTTAGATACTTGCCAATACGCGCTCATATCATTTTCGTCAATTTTAAATAAATATATATTAGTTGGACTAATATTTAATTGTTGTTTTAATTAAACAGTTGGACTGTATTCAAACTACTTCAATTTATAGTTGATTATATAATTGGATTATAGTAATCAATATATTTGAATTTAACCAATCAAATTATAGTTGATTATATAGTTAGACTATAGTAATCATTATAATCATTAAGTACCTGAAATCGTTGATTGGATAGTTTGACTATTGCAATCAAGATAACTAAAAGATTAGCGTTTAAAACATAAACCTGGGTAAAAATGTCTTTAAACGGCTTTAATTTTCAGATTGGGAATAGAAGCTCAGGATAGTCCTGGGAATTGAGAAGTTATTCTATTTGATAGAGCAACCTCTTGGGCCTAAGCCCGGAGTTGAGCAAATAATAGAACATGATCTTTGGAAGATTCATGTGATGATAACTTTAGTGCTCAATCCATTATGCTTAATGCAATGGCTCTATAATTTCGTTATCAAATTTAAGGATTAGATCATTATACCATGATGATGAAATTAAAGATCTTCATAGATTTATTCTTAAATCTTAGAAGTATAAATTGCATAAGAAGTTCTTTTGCTCGTGTATGTCAGAGGGTACATCTGTCGAGCACTAGGTGTCGCAGATGATTGCTGACATCGATCAGCTAGGTTAGATGGGCATTACCTACGTGGCCGAGACTACCAAAGATTTGATCTTATAGTCTCTACCTGAAAGCTGAGGCATGTTCATTATAAACCAAGAGTAAACTCTTGGAGAGTTGATGGATATGCTCTAGGAGGCAGAGCCAGAGCTTCTAAAATGGGCAAAGGCAAAATCATCACAGTCTTCTGGGAAGACAAAGGACATATCCCAAGATGTCTACCTAAACTGTGACAAACGGAGTCCCTGGAAGCGTGACTGCCGTATGGACAAGGCAGACGTGAAGGAAATGAAGAGGGGCAAGGCTCCGGCTTCAAGTATGTTTTTCATAAACATGTTCGCAATTAGTTTCAAAATTGGATTATGGTACTAGATGGTACATAAATATGTATTGATGTGCAGAATCTGCTGATTAGCAGGAGACTGACTTCAGTTGAGATTTATCTGCGAATCAGAAACGGGACGAGAGTCGCTGTTTTAATCGTAGAAACCTAAGTTTAGGAACTACTCTTCGGGTGTGTACTTAAATTAGGAAACTGTTATAATGTAACTAGTTTGACTAGAAACATTATCTTTATATCAGAGTATAATCTGTTGCGGATATACCTTTATATTCTAGAACACTAAAGTGTTTTATTTTATAAAGATGATATTGAGACAAACACATTAGATGTGAGTAACAGTATTTATATTTTGAATATAAATGAATCTCATACGTATAACATGACAAACAAATAGCTCATTAATCAGATGAGACTTATTTGTGGCATTGTTGTCTGGGACATATTAAACAAGACTTGTATATCCACACTTTTGAAGAGTGGATACTAGGACGGATTTGATCCTATTCAAATAATGTCTATGAATCTAGTTTATTAGGCAAAGTGCCTAAAATACATTTTACTTGGTAAAAGTGTAAGTGCCACCGATCTGTTAACCCTCGTTCATAGTGACGTAAGTGGGCCCATATCTAGCTAGGCTAGAGGTGGATATGAACACTTCGTAACCTTTACGGATATGGCATCGCGTTATGGTTATGTGTTTCTTTTGAAACATGAATCGGAAACTTTTAATAAATTCAAAGAGTTTCGACACGAAGAAGACATACAGATCGGCTAAAGTATTAAACCATCACGGTTAGACCATGGTGGAAAATACTTAAGCAATAAGTTTCTCAATTACTTGAAAGAGTATAGTATTCTTTCAATGTGGACTCCTCCCGGAACACCTCAATTGAACGGTGTGTCCGAACGGAGAAACCGAATTTTGTTGGACATGATAAGGTTAATTATGAGTCGCTGTGAGCTACCATTTTCCTTCAAGGGATACGCATTAAACAGTGCAATACTTATTTTGAATAAGGTTCCATGAAAATCTGTTTGACAGATTTCATATTAGATATGAACAGGAAAGAAATCGGGTTTTCTCATTCCTGGAGATTTGGGTATGCTGGGCATATGTTTGGATGATACCAAACTAGGCCCCAAATCGGATAAGTGTCGAAAGTTGTAGGTTATCCTAGGATAACCAAAGTATAGTACTTATACAACTCATAAGAGAACAATGTAATTGTTGCTCGCCATGCGGTTTTCCTAAGAGGAATACCTATATGCAGTGGTAAGTGGGAGGAAAGTAAAACTCGATGAAAATCGGATTTCCAGGCACCAATTCCTTAATGGAACACAAACAGTTCATCAAGGATGAAACTGTACCATATCTTCGAATACGCAAGAACCGCGTAAGTCAGAGAGAGTCAGAAAACAACCTGGGAGGTATGGGTTTCTGATCTCACCTTGTAAAGATGTCAATCTTATTTAGGAATACGAACTGACTACGTATGAGGAAGTGATATTAGGTATCGACTCCCTATTATGGCAAAGTGCCATGATGTCCGAAATGGATTCCATGTATACCAACCAAGTTTGGACACTGGTTGCTATACCAGAAGGCATTGTGCCTATTGGTACTATATGTGTCTTCAAGGAAGACATACATGGATGGCAACATACCAATGTACAAAGCTAGGCTTGTAGCGAAAAGGTATCGTTATCAACATTGTGTCGATTACGACGAAACCTTTTAACTGCCATGGTTAAATCCATTTGGATAATGCTTCCTGATGCTGCATGTTTCATTTATGAAATATGGTAGCTGAACTTCAAAATCGCTTTCCTTAAACGGAAACCTTTCGAAGGATGGTTACAACATCCTGACGATTTTATCATACCAAAACATGCAAACAAGGTTTGTAAGTTAATTCGATCCATTTATGGATTGAAGCAAGCATTGCGTTCTTGGAACTATCATTTTGATAAGATCATAATGGTATATGATTTAATTCAAAATGAATATAATTCTTGTGTATATAAGGAGGTTAGTGGGAGCGCACTAACAGTGATTGTCCTATAAAATGATGATATATCATTTCAAGGAAATGATATTCCCATATTACAATTCCCAGGCCAAGGTTGAGGATGATATGGTACAACAGCGAGAGAACATATTCCATATTATATGCCTAGTCCAGAACAAGGTATGTAGTATGATTATCGACGAGGGCAGTTGTACTAATGTGGCTAGCATGATACTTGTTGATAAGCTGGGTTTGACTTTACTTAAACATCCTAAGCCTTATCGTTTGCAGTGGTTGAATAACAGTAGCGAGGTTAAAGTCAATAAACATGACTTGGTTAGTTTCACTATTGGTAAATACAGGGATGAGGTGTTATGTGATGTAGTCCCAATGCAAGCTGGACATTTATTATTAGGGCGTCCTTGGCAATTTGACAGGAGAGTGATGCATGATGGGTTTCGAAACAGATATTGTTTCGAGCAAGATGGAAGAAAAGTTACACTTGTTTCGTTGATGCCACATGAAGTCTTTAAAGATCAAATGAAGCTACAGGCTTCTACAGCGCAAACACCTGCGGGCGAGATCGAGGATTTGAGTCGAGGTGTAAGCACTGCATTTTTGCATGTAAGACCCGATGATGAGTCTCATTTGGAGGCACTACCATTTAAGTCGCAGGAGCCGCGGGAAACGGACGTCGGAAGGGAAAAAGTCTTTTTTGTTGGATTCGCTGGAGTAGCTTCAGGTTCGCTTGTTGGACCTCCGTTTAAAACACACCCGTAGCCCATTAAACACACACCAAGCCCAATCCAAAGATAATTAAAACATTTAAAATACATGTCACAAATTAAATTAATTTAAATTAAAAGCTAATTGAAATTAATTTAAACCAATTAAATTAAATCCAATTAAAACAAATTAAATTAAATTCCAATTTAAATCAAATTAAAAGCTAATTAAATTAAACCAATTAAAATAAATCTAAATTAAATTAAACTAATATTTAATTAAAATCTAATACCAAAATTAAATAAATCATTACCAAAATTAAATAATCACCTACCTAATTAACAAATTAAATGCCTAAATAAAACAAATATCATGCCTAATTAAAGTCAATCAAATATATAACCTTCCTAAACAAACAAATCATGTCCCCAATTAATTTGATTAACAAATGCATGCAAACCCTAATCCTAGTCTCTCACTATAAATATAACACAAAATCCAACCCTATAAGGACTTCACTCTCACACGGCCAAACTACAAACACAAAAATAATAAACCAGAGACACTCACGTAGCAGCAGCCCTCTCTCCCTCACGGCCTCACCCCACTAACGCCACAAACAAAACAACTCAAGCAGCCATCTCTCTCTCACCAACCCATCACGCAGCCACTTATAAAATCACACACGACCAATACCACAACCAGCCACTCTCTTAACCCACTTCCACTAACCCCCCACAAGCCGAAAATAAACAAGACAAACCAGCCCTCATCCAGTAACTTCACACCCCTACACTGCCTTCACGCCCACTGCCTTCACGCTTCACCCCTCACGAATTGCCCTCTCAATAAATAATAACACCATGCAAAACAAATGAAATACTCAACAAAGCCACCTAACCCTCACTCAATCAATGATAAGCCACGATAAACCCTAATGAACTCTTAGCTTCATCACGCCACACTGCCTTTGCACCCTCCACATGCCCACCTTCACTTCTAGCCACTGCACTTCACAGCACACAGCCCCTCAATGCATGAATCACCCAACTTTCGCCTAGCCACTGCCCCTTTAACATTCACACATGCAAGCCTCGGCCACCTCACGTAACCTGCCCTCTCGGCCAGCCTTCAATGCAACAAGTATTCACCACAAAGCCAACAGCCCCATGCACTCACAAACTACACACACGTAAGCCACTTATCCTCACGCATCTAGACACCAACCTGCCACCAGTTCAATGTCCCCACTGCCGAACAAATAAGCCAAAAACTGCCGAACAAATTAACCCATAAACCATCCTGAAATAGTCCACAAAAAGGCACCCAAATTCTACTAAAACAGTCCCTAAAATAACCTATATACAGTCCCCTTAATCCTTCACCGAAATACCCCAAAACAGTCCCAAAATCGAGCCAAAATAGTAGCCTAAATTACCAAACACAGTGACCAAAAATTAGTAGTAAAACAGCAGCAAAACATCAGCGAAACAGAGCAAAAATAGCAACCAAAACAGCAAACCAGCGAGCTAAGACGTTAATCCAGTGAACCGGAAGAGTTGCGGAGTGATAGCCCTTCCGACGGCCGTGAAACGCGAGTTCGAAAGTCGACATAAAAGGTTAGACCTGAGGGTACTTTTCCTATTATTTCCATCTATCTTTTTTAATTGTTTATTCATTTTTATCGCATGTGAGTCGTTTATTGGTGCATGATTGTGGCCCTTGGATAAATAGAAGATATATGTATTGGGAATGATGTATGTTGTGGCCCTTGAATAAAATGAAAAATGTGTCGCCTCTCGTGGTATATAGGATGGAAACCCGGACATAAATTTCATAGTCGATTTCGAATGGACGGTAGTATGATCTGTACTCGGGATACAACTCCACGTACCACTTGAGTAAACGACACATATTTTGTTTTATGTTATTTTGATGTGTTCATTATTCGTTATTTAATTTCCGCATGTTATTCGTTTGTGTAATGATGTGATCGAGCGCATGGGCTTAGTAAGTTGGATTAAAGGTCCCCTATTTTGAGGGGTTAAAATCATTTACCACGATGCTTTGCCGCGCCGGTTGATGTATATTCGGTTGAATTTAAGATGTGTTAAATTGGGTATACGAAGTCCAATATTGTTGTCTTTATTTTTTATGCATTATGTGATTGAGCGCATGGGTTTAGTAAGTTGGATTAAAGGTCCCCTATTTTGAAGGGTTAAAACCCATTACCACGATGCTTTGCCGCGCCAGTTGATGTATATTCGGTGGAATGTATGATGTGTTCAATCGGGTATACGAAGTCCGATATTGTTGTCTTTATTTTTTATATGCATGGTGTGATCGAGCGTATGGGCTTAGTAAGTGCGATTAAAGGTCCTCTATTTTGAGAGGTTAAAATCCTTTACCACGATGTTTTGCCGCGCCGGATATGTATATTCCGTTGAATGTGAGATATGTTTAATCGGGTATACGAAGTCCGATATTGTTATCTTTATTTTTATATGCACTATGATGTGATGCGCATGGGCTTAGTAAGTTGGATTAAAGGTCCTCCATTTCGAGGGGTTAAAGAACCTTTACCACGATACTTCGCCGCGCCTTTCGTTTCGTTATTCGCTTTTCTTCGTATGTCATCTTCTTGCATAATCATGCATCATGTTGCATTGCGCATGGGCTTAGTAAGTCGGATTAAAGGTCCTCCATTTTGAGGGATAAAAAGCCTACGGTCTACCTTTACCATAATACTTTGCCACGCCTTTTAGCCCGATATCATTTATTAGGTGTCATCTATTCATCCGTTCACGTATGTGTCATGTTGTTTACTACATTTTAGAGGTCACTGCTGTAACCCCATTCGAACGTGTTCCAGAATGCCGCACGAACGCATGTTTTCTGTCTGGTCCCGTTCGAACGCGTTATCAAACGTTATACGAATGTGAACCTTCTGTTTACCGTTCGAACACGTTTACGAACGCTACTCGAACGTGCATGCATTTATTTCATCAGGTATGGTCCTGTTCGAATGCGTTATCAAACGCCACACGAACGAGAACCTCTTGTTTACCGTTCGAACGCGTTTTCGAACGCTACACGAACGCGCATACACTGAATTTAGTCATTTTCATCACATGTCATGCATAATTGTTTCTTAGGTGATTTCTCTTGTATCATGTAATCAATCATACAATTTGTATCCTTGTATTTATCTATTTACTATGTTCATGAGATGGTATTCAAGCATGATTAGGTCATTAGTATGTTACTTGGTTCTTAGGCATGATTTAGCCTATTTGGTTGTTCATTTTCAAGCATGATTAGTCATTTTTTTTACATTTGGAATTTGCATTACGTTTAGGTTGTTCTTTGTTTTCCGCATTATATGATCGAAACATGTTCACGAGATTGCTGTGCTATTGCATATTTGCCGTTATGATGATTACTTTCATGCATGTGAACTTAAAAGTAGAATACTCCTTGGAAATAAATGTTGCTTAGGCTTGGTTGCACAAATCATTTCATTACAAGTGCATAAGTAAGGGACCATTCCGAACCCAACGATTTGAGGTCTTCCCTTGCGATGGGTGAGTCCGGCCTTAAATCATTTTCGTGGTTCACACCGGGTGGCGACTCCATTATTCTCCGGTTTAGTCCCCCGCGGGTTACTCCGTACTCCCAACCGGGCCGCTAGCCCGGAACAGCATGCGTCACTCAGTTTCTGTGTTCCCACAGTCTGGCGACTCCACTGGGGATAGAGAATCGGCCCCGAAATAATGTCTTGTAATATTATGATTTGTGCTTTAATTAACCATGTCTACTGTGAGTTAAAAGGGGTTTAATCAAAGGCATATTGTTTAGGCTGGGTAATGGTTTGGTGTCTTCCTTCACTCACTACCTTTCTAGAAGGAAAAGCTGTGAAGGCACCTAGAATCATCTACTTGTAGCCTATTGTGACAGACTAATCTGGAGGACTTGTTGCTTATTCCTGTCACCAAGCGATAATAGCCTAAGAGGCTTGGGTACTTAAGAGAGCCTCGCTCCACCCTCCCTCTGGGGAATCTGCAACAAGAAATCCATTTGACAGTTAGTCACACGCTATGATTTATTGGCACGTACTTTAGGGTATAAAAAAGGTGCGCTCACTTGGTCGCTCGAACCTTTGAGTGGGGAGACCTAGTTGTGGGCAATCCTTCGCCAGTGAGAGTCTTTGTCTATACTCCCAAGAACCCACACGTAGACCGGTGTTGTATGGCCTATAGCAACTATTCCCTTGTGTTTGTGGACCATCCTCATTTGGATGTGGTTGGACTTTTTGTCAGAAATGCGAACTTGTTGGGCCATTTAAACTGGGGCGAGTTCGTATCCTATGACAATTAGGCCCAAAGCTTCTGAAATGTTGGTGGGCCACTCTGTAGAACTTATTGCTTTATGCTTGAATTATCTTGTTATGTTTGTGTTTTAGACCATCGTTATTTGGATCCAGTTGGACCTTTTGTCAAGAGATGTGAACTTGTTGGGCCATTTAAACTGGGACGAGTTCGTGTCCTTTGACAGTTGGGCCAAAGGCTTCTAATATGCCGATGGGCCATTTTATGTATAGGCCTTTTATCATTTGAAGTTATTTGGTTATGTTATCACAAAGTGTAAACCTGTTGGGCCATTTCAACTGGGACAAGTTTGCACCGCGCAATAATATGATTGAACACTTTAAAATGATAATGGGCCAATTAGTGCAAATTCTTTTATAAGCTTATTTATTCCATACATCGCATACATGACATGCACTCATGCATACACGCATCATGCTAACCCCTTGTGTTCTAAAAACCATCATAGATACCCGTGGGTTGGGGGAAGACTTGTCAGAAGACCATCAGCCAACATGAGTGAGTCAGCTAACGAGGGATCCCGCCTGGATCAATTGGAGACCAAAATAACAGGAATTATTGAGATATTGCAAGTTCTGACTAATGTTGTGGCCAGTTTGACCGTACTTTGTATAGCCGATAACAGAGAGATGAACAATCAGAATGGAAAAACCTTCGGGGAACCTTTGGAGACCAAACTCCCTCCTTCTGAGATCGTCCCTATCAGGGACAGGCAATTCTCCAATTTAGGTAGACCTTTGTCAAAGGCGTTTGAAGAGCTGAAAAGGCAAGGATTCCTAAGTCCCTTGAAACCTAAACCACTTCCAAACCCTATACCACGCTACCTTAAGCTAAACCTTTACTGTCACTACCACCGGCAAAGAGGCCACGAAACTGACAAATGCTCTCGCCTTGGGCATGAGATCCAGGACCTCATCGACTCCCATAAAATACCAGACCCGGAAAAAGAACAAGCCAACATACACAGAAAACCTCCACCTACCCACATGATTGACTCCAGCCTTCCCAACAATCTTGTCTTCCAAACCCACAACTACCAAACTTCTTGCACGGGGATACGGGGCAACAGTGGTAAAAGTGAAATAAAGCAGAAGGAGGATATTTGGGAAAACTTCTCAGACAGTGATGAGACGGAGGTTGCAAAAGGGAGAAGTGAATGGGAAGAGGAACTACTGTACCTGGAGAATTGATGGTCGAAGGAAATAAGAAAGCAAGGGAAAATAAAGTTGCAATTTATGGAGATGTTTGTCTCCCAGATCTTATTCAGTTGTGATCCAGCATTTATTAATAGAGACATTGATTTTGTCTATTTGTTCGAACCTTTTCTTAATGATAATAAAGATGTTCATTTCGTTAACTTGCCTGAGTCTCTATAACATTAGTATATTTGACAAAACTATTCAACCTTGGTACTATAATACTCAGCGATATTTCGAACCCGGTGAATTTTTGAAGAAGCAAGTAGAAAAGACAGGATAGCCATTCAGCAATGGGAAACGGGACAGTGAGACTGTCAGATTTAGAGGAGAATGAGTTCACCGAGCCGATCGACGTGGACAGATTGAAATAGTACTTTACTTGAGGAAAAAAAGACCGAGCAGTCACCAAGGGAATTGGCGGAAGACCTAACCGACGGGATAAGAAACACATGCATGCATGCATGCATACACGTAACCCATTTTGCATTCCTTTTGTGTTTGTTTTGTTTTGTGTTCGCAGGTTTTAAAGAAGAAAAGAGAAAGCGGCAAAGACAAGCTATTCAGAAACAGCGAAAGCACAGTATCGGATTCAGGTAATAATCATATGGCTGAGGCCCATGTTGGTGACGGATGCGGGTAGTAATCTCAGGGTTGAGGCCCACAATGGTGCTAGTTTTGGGGAGGAGTCCCAGGACTGAGGCCCATATGAGTTTGAGTTTCGGGAATGGATCTCAAGGGGCGAAGCCCACATTATCAGAAGAGGACCAAAGAATTCTGGGGAGTGAAAAAAAAATGAGAGAGAGAAATTTTTCATAGTTAGACATATGTCCGGTGATGAAATTGTTTGTTGTAGGGAGAAGCTTTAGAAACGATAAGTGCGAGACGTGCTCTCGTCCGGTAATCTGAATGGATTGATCTCAGCTGGACTCGCGAGCACTTGATTATGGGATCTCAACAGTGGAAACCTGAGTGGTTGGCAAGATGACTAGCCGAAGGGATGATGGATTGATGAATGATCGTTTGCTTGTATGTCCACCCTGGTTTACTTATGCTACGATATATGATATGGTTGGGAACAAAGAAAGTCTCAGAAAAGAAAAGAAAAATAGACCGCCTATAACCGATAAGCGTGAAGCTACCCATGGGCGAGTATTAGGACCACCATGAGGATAAATGCTACCTTAAAGGGTATATGTGTCAAAAAAAAGAATAAAAAGAAAGAGACAAGAAAAAAAAAGACCATATCATGTTGAGTATGACGAAGTAATCACAGAGTGTGATCGAGACATCCAGTTTGGTTAGACCCACCAATCTGATTCTCTGAAACGAAATCATCGAGTTAGTTCACTTAAGAATAAACTGCGAAAGAGCCCTGGCACACACACACTAGGAGTCTATTTCAGATCACCTATTCAGAGGATCGGAGTTGAGTGTATCAAGTACTTTGAAGGTTCTCAGGTTCGATGCGAAAACATTCGTTGAGGACGAAAATATGTCTAGCTATCAGGATTATCTCATGAGAGGCAATTTAATATGTTGAAATGACACATTAGCATCAGCATCAGTCTTGCCGGGTATGGCACTCTTGGGGCGAAGCCCACATTATCATTATTAGTCTGGTCGAGTATGGCACTCTGGGGGCGAGGCCCATTTCAGTATCAGTTTGGGACGAGGTCCATATCAGTATCAGTATGGGGCTAGGCCCATATCAGTATCAGTTTTGGGGGCGAGGCCCATATCAGTAACAGTTTGGGGGCGAGGCCCATATCGTTATCAGTATCAGTCTTGCCGGGTATGGCACTCTGGGGGCGGGGCCCACATCCTTATCAGAATCAGTCCTGCTTGGTATGACACTCTGGGGGCGGGGCCCACATCCTTATCAGAATCAGTCCTGCTTGGTATGGCACTCGGGGGGCGAGGCCCGCATCACATCAGTATCAGTTTGGGAGCGAGACCCACATCAGCATCAGTTTCGGGGATGAGTCCCAGGGTCGAGGCCTACATCATCATCAGTATCAGTTGTGGGGATGAGTCTCAAGGTCTATGCCCACAGCAGTATCGGTTTCAAGGATGAGTCCCAAGGTCGAGACCCACATCAGCATCGCATCAGTTTAGGGATGAGTCCTAGAGTCGAGGCCCGCAACAGTATCAGTATCAGTTTTAGGGATGAGTCTAAGGGTCGAGACCCACATCAGCATCAGTAGCAGTTTGGAGATGCGTTCCAGGGTTGTAACCCACTTCATCAGTATCAGCAGTTTTGGGGATGCGTCCCAGGGTTGTACCCACTTCTTCAGCATCAACAGTTTTGGGGATGCGTCCCAGGGTTGAGGCCCATATTTTATCAGTAGTTTGGGGATGCGTCCCAGGGTTGAGGCCCACTCCATCATATCAGTAGTTTTGGGGATGCGTCCTAGGGTTGAGGCCCATATTTTATCAGCATTTTGGGGATACGTCCCAGGGTTGTAAACCCATATCATCAATAGTTTTTGGGATGCGTCCCAGGGTCGAGGCCCATTTTTTCAGCGTTATTAGGATACATCCCAGGGCTATGAGCCCCCGTTGTCGGTTACAGTTATCAGGATGCGTCCAAGGCCGTTGGCCCTCTACACCTTTAGTTTGGGGATGCGTCCCAAGGTCGAGGCCTATTTTGGCAACGTTATCGATATGCGTCCCAGGGCCGTGAGCCCCCGTTGTCGGTTGTAGTTATCGGGATGCGTCCTAGGGCCGTTGGCCCCCTGCACCTTTAGTTTTGGGATGCGTCCAAGGTTGAGGCCCATTTTGTCAGCGGTATTGGGATGCGTCCCAGGGTCGAGGCCCCCGTTGTCGGTTGCAGTTATTAGGATGCGTCCCATGATCGAGGTCCACTGCAGTTCCCGTTTGGGGATGCGTCCCACGGTCGAGGCCCACACATCAATTATTGTTATTGGGATGCGTCCCAAGATCAAGGTCCACTGCATCATCAGCTCAGCGGAGCAGCAGGCAAGTCAGGTGGCAGCTGGCGAGCCAGGTAAGTAAAAATGCATTGCATAACTTGATAAGATTGTCACTGTTACACATTACACAAGTCCCATCAAAGTGGGGCGACTGTAGGCACTGCATTTTTGCATGTAAGACCTGATGATGAGTCTCATTGGAGGCACTACCTTTTAAATCGCGGGAGCTGCGGGAAACGGACGTCGAAAGGGAAAAAGTCTTTTTTGTTGGATTCGCTGGAGTAGCTTCGGGTTCGCTTGTTGGACCTCCGTTTAAAACACACCCTTAGCCCACTAAACACACACCAAGCCCAATCCAAAGATAATTAAAACATTTAAAATACATGTCACAAATTAAATTAATTAAATTAAAGCTAATTGAAATTAATTTAAACCAATTAAATTAAATCCAATTAAAACAAATTAAATTAAATTCCAATTTAAATCAAATAAAAGCAAATTAAATTAAACCAATTAAATAAATCTAAATTAAATTAAACTAATATTTAATTAAAATCTAATACCAAAATTAAATAATAATTACCAAAATTAAATAATAACCTACCTAGTTAACAAATTAAATGCCTAAATAAAACAAATATCATGCCTAATTAAAGTCAATCAAATATATAACATTCCTAAACAAACAAATCATGTCCCCAATTAATTTGATAAACAAATGCATGCAAACCCTAATCCTAATCTCTCACATATATAACACAAAATCTAACCCTATAATGACTTCACTCTCACACGGCCAAACTACAAACACAAAAATAATAAACTAGAGACATTCACGTAGCAGCAGCCCTCTCTCTCACGGCCTCACCCCACTAACGCCACAAACAAAACAACTCAAGCAGCCCTCTCTCTCTCACCAACCCATCACACAGCCACTTATAAAATCACACACGACCAATACCACAACCAGCCACTCTCTCAACCCACTTCCCATAACCCCCCACTAACCGAAAATAAACAGGATAAACCAGCCCTCATCCAGTAACTTCACGCCCATACACTGCCTTCACGCCCACTGCCTTCACGCTTCACCCCTCACGAACTGCCCTCTCAATAAACAATAACACCATGTACAGCCAATGAACTACTCAACAAAGCCACATAACCCTCACTCAAACAATGATAAGCCACGATAAACCCTAATGAACTCTTAGCTTCATCACGCCACACTGCCCTTGCACCCTCCACATGCCCACCTTCACGCCTAGCCACTGTACTTCAAAGGACACAGCCCCTCAATGCATGAATCACCCAACTCTCGCCTAGCCACTGCCCCTTTAACATTCACACATGCAAGCCTCGGCCAACTCACGTAACCTGCCCTCTCGGCCAGCCTTCAACGCAACAAGTATTCACCACAAATCCAACAGCCCCATGCACTCACAAACTACACACAAGTAAGTCACTTATCCTCACACATCTAGACACCAACATGCCACCAGTTCAACGTCCCCACTGCCGAACAAATAAGCCAAAAACTGCCGAACTAATTAACCCATAAACTCTCCCGAAACAGTCCACAAAAAGGCACCCAAATACTACTAAAACAATCCCTAAAATAACCTAAATATAGTCTCATTAACCCTTCACCGAAATACCCCAAAACAGTCCTAAAATCGAGCCAAAACAATAGCCTAAATTACCAAACACAGTGACCGAAAATCAGCAGTAAAACAGCAGCAAAACAGCAAAACAACGAGCTAAGACGTTAATACAGTGAACCAGAAGAGTTGTAGAGTGATAGCCCTTCCGACGGCCGTGAAACGCGAGTCCGAAAGTCGACATAAAAGGTTAGACCTGAGGGTATTTTTCCTATTATTTCCATCTATCTTTTTTAATTGTTTTATTCATTTTTATCGCATGTGAGTCGTTTATTGGTGCATGATTGTGGCCCTTGGATAAATAGAAGATATATGTATTGTGGAATGATGTATGTTGTGGCCCTTGAATAAAATGAAAAATGTGTCCCCTCTCGTGGTATATAGGATGGAAACCCGGACATAAATTTCATAGCCGATTCTGAATGGATGGTAGTATGATCTGTACTCGGGATACAACTCCACGTACCACTTGAGTAAACGATCATATTTTGTTTTATGTTGTTTTGATGTGTTCATTATTCGTTATTTAATTTCTGCATGTTATTCGTTTGTGTAATGATGTGATCGAGCGCATGGCCTTAGTAAGTTGGATTAAAGGTCCCCTATTTTGAGGGGTTAAAATCATTTACCATGATGCTTTTCCGCGCCGGTTGATGTATATTCGGTTGAATGTAAGATGTGTTCAATTGGGTATACGAAGTCCGATATTGTTGTCTTTATTTTTTATGCATTATGTGATCGAGTGCATGGGTTTAGTAAGTTGGATTAAAGGTCCCCTATTTTGAGGGGTTAAAACCCATTACCACGATGCTTTGCCGCGCCGGTTGATGTATATTCGGTGGAATGTAAGATGTGTTCAATCGGGTATACGAAGTCTGATATTGTTGTCTTTTTTTTTATATGCATGATGTGATCGAGCGTATGGGCTTAGTAAGTGCGATTAAAGGTCCTCTATTTTGAGAGGTTAAAATCCTTTACCACGATGCTTTGCCGCGCCGGATAATGTATATTCGGTTGAATGTGAGATATGTTCAATCGGGTATACGAAGTCCGATATTGTTATCTTTATTTTTATATGCACTATAATGTGATGCGCATGGGATTAGTAAGTTGGATTAAAGGTCCTCCATTTCGAGGGGTTAAAGAACCTTTACCACGATACTTCACCGCGCCTTTCGTTTTGTTATTCGCTTTTCTTCGTATGTCATCTTCTTACATAATCATGCATCATATTGCATTGCGCATGGGCTTAGTAAGTCGGATTAAAGGTCCTCCATTTGAAGGGATAAAAAGCCTACGGTCTACCTTTACCACAATACTTTACCGCACCTTTTAGCCCGTTATCATTTATTAGGTGTCATTTATTCATCTGTTCACGTATGTGTCATGTTGTTTACTGCATTTTAGAGGTCACTGATGTAACCCCGTTCAAACGCATTCCAGAACGCCGCACGAACTCATGTTTTCTGTCTGGTCCCGTTCGAACGCATTATCAAATGTTATATGAACGTGAACCTTCTGTTTACCATTCGAACGCGTTTACGAATGCTACTCGAACGCGCATGCATTTATTTCATCAGGGCTGGTCCTGTTCGAATGCGTTATCAAACGCCACACGAATGAGAACCTCTTGTTTACCGTTCGAACGTGTTTTTGAATGCTACACGAACGCGCATACACTGAATTGAGTCATTTTCATCACATGTCATGCATAATTATTTCTTAGGTGATTTCTCTTGTATCTTGTAATCAATCATACTATTTGTATCATTGTATTTATCTATTTGATGTGTTCATGAGATGGTATTCAAGCATGATTAGGTCATTAGTATGTTACTTGGTTCTTAGGCATGATTTAGCCTATTTGGTAATTCATTTTCAAGCATGATTAGTCATTTTTTTTACATTTGGAATTTGCATTACGTTTAGGTAGTTCTTTATTTTCCGCATTATATGATCGAAACATGTTCATGAGATTGCCGTGTGTTATTGCATGTTTGCCGTTATGATGATTACTTTCATGAATGTGAACTTAAAAGTAGAATACTCCTTGGAAATAAATGTTGTTTAGGCTTGGTTAAATTATTGCACAAATCATTTCATTACAAGTGGCATAAGTAAGGGACCATTCTGAACCCAACGGTTTGAGGTCTTCCCTTGCGAGGGGTGAGTGCGGCCTTAAATCATTTTCCCGGTTCACACCGGGTGGCGACTCCATTATTCTCTGGTTTAGTCCCCCGCGGGCTACTCCGTACTCCTAACCGGGCCGCGAGCCCCGGAACAGCATGCGTCGCTCAGTTTCTGTGTTCCCACACGAGGGGATTTGGTTAACAGTTTCAGGGGAGTGAGCGAGAGAAACAGTGAGTGTGCACAAAATAATAAGGGTGTGGGTAGAATGAAAAATAGTTTCTTTGCTAAAGAGGGAGAATTGAGGAGAGAGTATGCCAGGAATAAAGTGATGATTCTCTTTCTGTATAGAAAAACTCTTCTGAGTTCTGATGACACTAACCCTAACACTATTTCCTAGTGTGTTTACTTCTTTATTGCAGGATTATGATGATGTGTTTGCAGAGAAGATACCTCATAGTTTACCACCAATTCGAGGTATTTAGCATCAGACCGACTTCATCCCAAGGGCGGTCATTCCTAACCGACCAGCCTGCCGCAGCAACCCTGATGAAACTAAGGAGCTCCAAAAGCAAGTGGAGGAGTTGATGAGCAAAGGGTACGTACGGGAGAGCATGAGTCCGTGCACAGTTTCAGTCCTGTTAGCCCCAAAGAAAGATGGTACATGGAGAGTGTGCGTGGATTGTCGAGCAGTCAACAATATCACTGTAAAGTATCGCCACCATATCTTTAGATTAGATGATTGTTGGATGAATTATATGGATCTTGTTTTTTTTTCAAAAATTGACCTTAAAAATGGGTATCATCGGATTAGGATGCGGGAAGGGATGATGAATGGAAGACTACCTTTAAAACAAAATATGGGCTATATGAGTGGCTTGTGATGCCATTTGGGCTTACAAATGCCCCAACACCTTTATGCGCCTAATTAATCATCTTTTACGTGCCTTTTAGGTAAATTTGTAGTCGTATATTTTGATGATATTTTAGTGTACAACAAGAATTTAGAAGAGCATGTAGGACATGTGCGAGCTATGTTTGATGTTTTGAGGAAAGAATTGTTGTATGCTAACCTTAAAAAATGTGACTTTTGCATGGAAAAAGTGATATTTCTGGGGTATCTCATTAGTGCTCAAGGCATTGAGGTTGATGAGAACAAGGTTAAGGCCATTCGTGAGTGGCCTACACCTAAGAGCATCACTGAGGTTAGGAGTTTACATGGACTAGCCAGTTTCTATAGGAGGTTTGTAAAAGATTTTAGCACTATCGCTGCACCACTTACTGAAGTCGTAAAGAAAAATGTTGGCTTCCATTGGGGGGAGGAACAAGAGAATGCCTTTAAACTTCTTAAAGATCGATTATGTTCTACGTCTGTTTTAGCCTTACCTAACTTTAACCAAACTTTCGAGATTGATTGTAATGCTTCAGGTGTCAGTATTGGGGCAGTTCTTATGCAGGAACGACGTCCTATAGCTTTCTTCAGTGAAAAGATCAATGACGCAGCTGCATTACCCGACCTACGATAAAAAGTTTTATGCCCTAGTCAGAGCGCTGGAAACTTGGCATCATTACCTCTGGCCAAAAGAGTTCGTGATTCACACTGACCATGAATCTCTGCGGCATATCAAGGGTCAAGGAAAACTTAACAAACAGCATGCCAAATGGATGGAGTTCGTGGAGACCATCCCATATGTCATTCGATATAAGCAAGGTAAGGAGAATGTGGTTGCTGATGCACTATCACGCAGGTATGCTTTATTTACATCCCCGAGTTCTAAGTTTCTTGGTTTTGACTTTATCAAAGACTTGTATGCAAATGATCATGACTTCTTTGAGATCTACATTGCGTGTGAAAAAAGCACTTGTGGTAAATTTTACAGACAATATGATTTTTTATTTAAAGAGAATAAATTATGTGTGCCTAGCTATTCTATGCGTGAATTATTGGTCCGTGAAGCACATAGTGGGGGTCTTATGAGTCATTTTGGTGTTACAAAAACTTTGGAAATCTTGCATAAACATTTTTATTGGCCTAAAATGAAGAAGCATGTCATGCGCATTTGTACTGGTTGCATTACTTGTAGGAAAGCAAAATCTAAAGTTCAACCACATGGGCTTTATACACCATTACCTGTTCCTCGGGCATTGTAGGTAGATATTTCCATGGATTTTATGTTAGGATTGCCTAGATCTAGGAAGGGTCGGGACTCTATTTTTGTTGTAGTTGACCGTTTTAGCAAGATGGCACACTTTATTGCATGTCACAAATCAGATGATGCCACACACATTGCTGACTTATTTTTTTGTGAGTTTGTTCGCTTACATGGAGTGCCTCGGAGTATAGTATCAAACAGAGATGCGAAGTTTTTAAGTCATTTTTGGAAAACTTTATTGGGTAGGCTAGGAACTAAACTGTTATTTTCCACCACTTGTCACCTACAGATTGACGGTCAAATTGAAGTCGTTAACATGACCATGTCCCAACTATTACGTAATGTTATTTCTAAGAATTTGAAGACATGGGAAGAATGTTTACCTTTCATTGAGTTTGCATATAATCGTAGTATTCATTCCACTACTTCTTATTCTCCTTTTGAAATTGTGTATAGATTTAACCCACTAACACCTCTGGATTTATTGCCTTTGCCCGTTGATGAGAGGGTTAGCCTTGATGGTAAGCGCAAGGCCGACTTGGTCAAGTCCATACATTAGAAAGCACGACAACACATTGAGAAGAAGAATGAACAATATGCCTCGCATGCCAACAAGGGTAGACGTCGTGTCTCTTTCGAACCCGATGATTGGGTTTGGGTGCACATGCGAAAAGAGCATTTCCCAAAGCAACGACAATCCAAACTCCAACCCAGAGGTGATGGCCCGTTTCAAATTCTTGAGAAAATAAATGACAATGCCTACAAAGTGGATTTGCCAGGTGAGTATAATATTTCTGCGTCATTTAATGTTTTTGATATTTCTTTGTTTGATGCAGATTCGAGGTCGAACCCTTTTCCAGGAGAAGGGGAATGATGAGGCCCCGAATGCAGCCCATGATGGACGGACCACCACAATGCAAGTCCTAAAGGGTCCAATCACGAGGTCTCGAGCTAAGAAGATCCAGGAAGCTATGCATGGATTCATACAGAAGATTGTATCTGACTATTCCCGCACTTCTACTTCATTGAGTATGGGCTTGAAGCTGGACGAACCCAAGATGGTGAATCTTATTCAGGCCGTGGAGCAACGAGTTACTTAGGCTTGTTTTATTATAGTTATTTGACAATTATTATTAATCTATTTAGGGCTTGACATTTGTTTTATTTCGGCCCTTTATTTATGTTTGAGTGTTTTTTCTTTAGATTATTATTTTATGTTTGGGAATTAGGTTAAGTGTGCAAGGGTTTGCACGTGGGGATAGCTTAACGTAGTTTTAGGATACGCGCATGTTGGCGTGTGGGTAGTTTCGTCTTTTATCCTTTTGGGTTAGAGTTTTGGTTGGAGCCTCCTTATAAAAGGCTAATTTTTTGGTTATGTTCAACAACTCTCTTTCAATAAAATTTTATATCAATTTTCGTGAGCATTGAGAAACCCTCAATTTTTTCTCACTGGTTTTGGCTTATCAAAGGTCTGCTAACCCTTTGTGGCGCCTTTATTAGCACTCTAGGTTTCTGTTGCTTGTTCTTCAGAGGTTTAGAGTTTTTATCCAAACTGTCTTGGCTTTCTTGGGAACGATTTCAGTCTTGTGTTGGTTTGTCTGGCTTGGGAACGATTTCCAGTTTCCTTATTTTGCAGGTACTCTCGGAGGACGAGTTCGGGAGGACGGATACTGTTGCAGTCACTAGGGTTTGGAGTCCATCAGTCAAAGTTAGAAAAGTGAAAGTCCAGTTAGAGTCAGTCAAAAGTCATGTATTAGCCTCGAGTAATGTGAAAGTCATTGTAAGCAAATGTCGTTAAGTTTACATTCATATTTATTGAATTTGTATTTCATGTTGATGAGCTTTGGTCATTGGTCCCTACTTAAGATTTTGATTGATAAAAGAGTAATAATGTAGTGTATAGTTAGAAAGACAGAGACTTATGGGGTTAGTACGGTCTATCCATTGCCGGTAACGTCTCCTGAATCGATGATGTTACAAGTTAATTGAGAAAAAAAAGAAAGTATAAGCAATTGATGAAGTAAAAGAAGCGTAGAGAGTTGCCAAAGAGATACCAACTATGAGCAATTGATACATAATTGAAATCAAAACATGGCAAGACAACTTTTTGGAAAAGTTACGTTTAAGATAATTACAAAAAAAAAAAAGCCCAACACCCAGGGGTAACGTTAGGGCTGAACCTAAGGCCACCCAATGGATGAATGCTATACATCCCGAACTCATAACGGTTAAGTCAATAACGCAGTTGCCAGGTTTCGAACCCACACCCATGCCTCAGATAATTATAGCAGAAATTCAAAAACAAAGAAAAACTGAGTAGCCTTAAAAAAACTCTTTCATCTTCAAAATCGCCAAAATTTATCTATGATTTTTGGGATTGGAACAATTAAAGCAATAATGTTATCAGTAGTAATCCAAGAGTCATTGGAATATTATCAATAAATAAAAATAGAGAAATGATTTAATTTTCACTCTAAATTAAGGAGAGCAGGAGACAACTCAAAGCTCACAGGATAAATGTGGGAGCTTTGAGTACCCCAGCTTCTATAGATTAACTAGCTGATAATTCACGTGAAGCGCAACTCTTCTTATTAGGGATAATTATGATATATATCAAATGTAAAATAATAAAAATAATAATAATAAATTAATATCGTATATTTAAATATAGTTGTACTAGCAATGCAATTTCTTTAACATTCTCTCAAATTATCAAATGTGATTTCTAATTTATTATACTTTATAACTTTTTATTGATGGACAACAAATCTCTTAGTGCAAGTACAGATTTGGCTAGGTTATGAACACTTTTATAGTTAACTTAATATAATTTATGGCTCTCGAATTTCTACTAATAAATGAGTTAGAGTTAATGAAGAATGTGAAAAATTAAATATTAATAATTCACTGAAACAAATAGACATTTAATTAACAAACTTTCAATCATTAATAATATAAGAATACAAGAGCTTAGAAGGTTTGGAAAATGAAAGGTTGAAGATTGATGAATATGAAAAATTAAACATTGATAACTCATTTGAAACGATATGTGTTTAAATAATATATTTTCAATAATTAATAATTTAGGAAAATGAAAAATTTAGAGGATTTAGGAAAATAATATATTAGTGGTAGAAGAATATGAAGAGTTAAATATTAATAACTTATTTTAAATATTAGTGATTTGTTTTAAATAATAATAATTCATATGCTTACATAGACATCCTCAAAATTAAAGACGCTTACGTGCACAGTTTAAAAAAGAAGCTATTTCTCAACTTTTATGGATTAATATAGATTCATGCTATTTGATCACATTAAAAGAGAGAGACATGTGACCGATTGTAAGAGGGTAATGCATGGTACCTCATTACCTCCTACACCATGTATAATATATATGTATATATACACACACCGTAATGAAGAAATCGATTTCTCCACATTAGCAAAAGCTGAATATGAATACCTAAAAAGATTATATTATTTGTGATATTAAACAAGAGGGGAGCATTGTGCCTTCAAGTGGACTCAAAACTCCTCTCCCCATCATGGAATAAGACAATATATTTCTCTGAATTCTCTCAAACTTGTTACTTGTTAGTGAGAGAGATTATTAAATATAATTATTTTTAATTCTAATACATATTAACATTTAAAAATGCCCAATTTAAAATACCATTAAAAAAATTAATTTTTAATTTTTTAAGTATTAAAATATTTTAAATTTTAGTTTTTTTGAAAAAAAATAAATTTTATTATTCTTAAGGCCCAAGCCTGGCTCGACAGTCAAGACTGGCTCTGTGTTTTTAATGGTTCCATACCAGCCCTTAAAATAGAGACCTTAATTTTAATTTATTGATTAAATAACCTATTGAAAAAGATTTGGTATCCTAAGATTTTTCTCCGCTTGAAATGATTTGGGGGTGCCAGGACATAATTGATTAAATAACCCATTGATTAATTTTTTATATGCCTTTATTTGTATCTTCACAAAATTTATACTACAATCTAACTAAACGTCCTAAAGAACTTATAAACTAATTTATACTTTAGTGTTTGTACCACAATTTATAAACTAACTTATACTTTGAGCTCAATACTCTTTATCAAACATACCATAAATATCTTTCCATAAATGGGGACCCTAGACCATATCCTAAACTATCTATCTCTCATACCCAAATCCAATTCTTTCGACAATCGGTGTACATTTATCATTATCAAAAGTGAATGAAATTTGCATGTCAAGAGTTAAAAAAGGCGTCCCCACGTTGGTGGTTCATTCTTTTGCCAACACTTTGTGGATTAGAATGATTCATTCTCTTCCATTATTCTTATCTATTCTTTGTAAATAGAGGTGGAGAAGGAGCAGTCTCGAGTTATCATGATTTTTAATGACTCTTTGGGAGTTTTTAAAATAAATTTATATCGATGATAAAAGATTAAAATATATACCAATCACATTACATATTTAAAAATTAATATTTTAATTTTTAAATTTGGACCTTGTTTTTAGGCCAATTTTTAAAAGTCTAGCAAGCTTCGAACCTCTGCCTCTAAGATCAAATGGAGCCTGGGGCTCGGTCCATGTAGAATTTAATCATTTTAATATTTAATTTTAATTTTTTTTATGATTTATCTAAGTTTATGTTTTTATTTATGAAGTCTCCACCTTATGATATTTATAGAGGGATTAAAGAGGTTCAGTATTTGGCGGGAAAGAATTATTAACCAAAAGAGCCATGCAAATAACAAAAAAAAATGGAAGTCGTTGCCTCGCTTTTCTTTTATTTATATTTGAAAGAGAAATAGCCAATCAAATAAATTGAGTAACAGGCTAATTAAATGAAATAGTGGACCGAATTAATTGAGGATGCAGTTAGAATTTAAGTCGGGCACATTTAAAAAATATTATATATAATATATATTCATTACGGAGCAAGGCCTGGGCCTTTTTATTAGAGCCGGGTCTGGGCCAAAACATTGAAGCCTTGTCCCTTATGGACTAGGCCAGGCTTAACCCGCCGGGGCCCAGCCTAGAGTCTAGGGCATAGACAAACCCCTGAGCCTGACTTGAAAAAAAGGTTTAATATCAATACAGCCCAAATATTGTTTATAATTTCGGTAACTAAATATTCGATGTAAATATCATAATACCCCATAAGGTTGTTATAATTACATAAGAACCATCGTCCCCAATCCAGAACGGATCACTAATAACAAACAACAAAGGCAGCTTCTAAATCCCTAAAACCGCACCCAAAGAGAATTTAAAAACCTCAAAAGCCACAGAAGATAAATATTTAGAAATAATAAATGGAGCAACACGATGAGCAGGAGCACGACGTTTACGGTGGTGAAATCCCTGACGAAATGGACGCCGACATCGACGCCGACGAACACGAACACGACGCCGACAATGAAACCGAAGATGACCCGAACGCTAACTCCAAGGTTTTTCCTTTTTCGTTTTCTCTCTGGTTACGTGTTTGTTTTTTTATAGATTCTAATTGATTTTAGTTTTTGAATTTGAAAAAAAAAAAAAAAGGACTTAGAGGATATGAAGAAGAGGCTGAAGGAGATTGAAGAAGAAGCGGGCGCTCTCCGTGAAATGCAGGCTAAAGTCGAGAAGGAGATGGGGGCTGTCCCAGGTCTCCTTTTTCTGGAATCTGCTTGTTTAATTGAATAAAAAAAATTTGATTTGTAGATCTGGGATTGTGTTATTTGTTCTTGTTTTAGTGTGTTATGTGATGATTTAGTCCTGGGATTGTGTTATTTGTTCTTGTTTTAATGAGAAAAAGTGTGCTACTTACTTTTAAGTCTGTCTTACATTGTTTGTAATTTATTGTTTTTGTAGGCACTATAAGAATAGGTACCTGATTAATAATAGGTTCTTCACAGTTCGGATTATTCGAATTACTTTTATGATCTAGCTATCTTGATAAATTATGATGTTGGCAGTGTTCTAAAATGCGCTAGGCGCTAGTCGGGCGGCGACCCAACGCCTAGCGCCTAGAGCGCCTAGTCGGGGCCTAGACGGTTAATCGGAAATTGAGAATTTCTATAATTAGGTTTAAGATTTGGTATGATTTGGAGAAATCAATCATAGATAAATGTTATTTGAGTAATGACTAATATTTATAAATGGTCAATTTGATGAGAAATTAACAAAAATATAAAAATATTAGATTTTTGAAATTAGGGTTTATGTTCTAAATTGGGATTTTTTCAAATTGATGAGTTGGAGAGTTAATTTTGTAAAATTAAGGTTAGGACTAGGATTGGGGTGTGAAATTCGGCGGGAAAAAACAATTAATTTCGAATTCCGCGTCGGTCAACGCGTCGGTCAACGGCGGTTGACCAATGAATTTGCGACGAGCGCCTGGCCTCAACGATTTGGGGCCATAGGCCGCCGAACCCATACGCGCCGCCTAGGCGGGGCGTTTTAGAACACTGGATGTAGGCTCCAAGACGAAATCCGTTGTGTACTGTTTTGTTTTTGGGATTTGTTTTCATTGACCTACTGACCTACACAGTAATTGATTTTTACTATAAATGACGCTCATGATGCTTTTAAAGTTTTCTTTTGAAAATCTCATGTCACGCAACTCAACTTCAGATAGCTGACTTACTTTCTTGTTGTTTGGTTGTAGTATTTTCAATTTTGTTAATTTTAAAGTTTTGATGTTCTAGCTCTCAATTTCTGTTGCTTTAGATGGTTTATATTTTTATATTATTTTTTCTTTTGGGCATGTTTGAAGATTCCTCGAGTACTTCTGCGACTCAAGCTGAAAAGGAGGAGGTTGACTCCCGATCAATCTATGTTGGCAATGTGAGATTTCCCGACTTATCACTTCCGGTTGTTTTTCTTTCTGTTTTTGGGCAATGTACTACTTAATGTGTAGGAGGATTGACTTTTAATTTTAGTTTTTTGTATGGTAAGTTTCTCAAGTTTAGGAAATTATTAAGCATTGATTAACTTGCACTGTGAATTACAGATAATGTATAGATTTTAATAATAAAATATGAAGTAGAAGCTCTAACACATGACTTTTATTTCGCATACGTTATATTATAAATTTTTTAAAGTATAAATTAATTCAGATAACCATTGCCCAATAACTAGTCAATTCTAAGTGTGGCAAAATATCGGGCTGGGCCCGGGCTTTTGCCACACTTAGTCAATTCAAGATATTCACGTTAGATTTTGTACCTTTTTTATGTTTTTTTTTCTTGTTTCAATGTGTGCAACATTGAGTACCGTAGACAATGAGATAGTAGACAAAGAGAGTGACTGCCTTACTGATTATTTTTTTTATCTATTTCTGCAATTCAGGTAGACTACTCATGTACTCCGGAGGAAGTGCAGCAGCATTTTCAATCTTGTGGAACCGTCAACAGAGTGACAATTTTGACAGACAAGTTTGGTCAACCGAAAGGATTTGCTTATGTTGAGTTTGTTGAAATTGATGCTGTTCAGAATGCTCTTTTGTTAAATGAAACAGAGCTGCATGGTCGACAATTAAAGGTCTGAGACTTGATTTTTGGTTGATGATTGCAGTATGAATCTACATAGATTATAATGGTAGGTATGATTTATTTGCAGGTCTCTGCAAAGCGAACCAACGTTCCTGGTATGAAACAGTATCGTGGAAGGCGACCCAACCCGTTTGGTTTTCGAGGCCGAAGGCCCTTCATTCCTGGTGCTCCTTTTCCTCCATATGGTTATGGGTAAGAAGTTGGAAATTTTTGTGCTGCTTGGTGAAATAAGTAAAAAGTGTGTTTATTTTTTTGGGGTTACATTAAGCATGTACCTTAAAGGCACGTGTAAAGATATTTAAATGGTAAGCAATAAATGATGATTCTATCATACAAGAAATTCAAATCAATTTAGTAACCAAAATATATGGTAAGATCACCTTATTATTAATTTCAACTTCTTATCATGGGTCCTTATGGCACACGTTCATATAACTCATTTTCGTGATGTCTCTGCAAGTCTATATTGGTTTTTGCTTTTGTTTAGGATGCATTAACTTATCAACTGTTTAATTTTAATTTTTTTTGTACTTCTAGAAGTTTTACTTTTTCCCAAATATTGCATGTGAAATTATTTTATTAGTGTTATATAAGAGCGAGTAATATCATCAAGAAACAGAGCTATTTGTGGATGAAATGAAAATTTTCATGTCAAATGTCAATGTTGTATATTTTATGGTACATAGTATGTGCTGTCATGGATTGTTTGATTGTTTAATTAAAGCAACACATTTATTAATAGACAAAGCGACCAATCTACCAATCTCCTCTGTATGTGCAAGAGAATGTTAAAATTATATTTTGCATTGATTTCATGGGAATTTGTAGCTTTACTTTTAATTCTCTTTCCACTTCCAGGCGCTGTGAAGCATAATTTTTTTTTTCAATAGTTAATTTTGTTATGATTTAATTTGATTCTTCTCATATGCAGAAGGATTCCAAGGTTTAGACGGCCTATGAGGTACAGGCCATACTGATATCTCATGTTAGTGTTGGCCTAAATTCTTAGAAGATTCCTTGGTGGTTTATTGTAATTTGGGGTAGAAAAGCATTTGTATCATCATTGGCATGCCGAAGCCAACCTGCTTCTTCCTGAACGGCTTTGCCTGCAGAAGTTGTAGATTTACTTTTACTTATAACTTAAATGTCCTGCATTTGCTTGCTTTGGAAGAGATCAAAGAAAGCCAGAAATGCAGATGTTGTGGTGATGAATTATAATTGATCGCAGATTGGTCATTTTAAGTTTCTAAATATGGTTGAGTTTATACGCGCAATGCCCATGCGACAGATTTTGGCGCCCATTTTTTCTTCATACGCGTGTCTCAACGCGAGCTCTAGCGTCGGGACGCTCGTTTTGACTCCGAATTTGGCATGATTTGCTCCATATTTTACCGTTCTCATACCTAGATAAATCCGTTGAGTCGTGATATTATTTTAACTTGTAAAAACACATCCAAAACACATCAAAATACATAAGAACTCGATATATCCATAAAATATTAAGATAAAGGAGAGGGAAATATAATGATATTAACCATTCAACACACCCCAAAATTTAATATTTTGTTAGTCATCGATCAAAATAAATAAAATAAAATAAACAAAATATATAAATTAACCTAAGCCACTTTCATAGGAATCATAATTGCATTTAATGTATGCAACAAGCCTTTAAACCCTAATTCGGTCTTAGTGGACGTGTTATAATCTCGTAAGGGTTTACAACGAAGACACTCACAAACGTCATTTAATACACACATGAAATCACACACAAATGAAAAAAATAAAAATAAAAACTAACTAACTAATTAAACAAAACAGTCCTAGGAGTTACACATAATATTGTCCTTAGATAATGCCTAGTAACGAAACTCAAGAACCTTCAAAGTACCCAACACAACTCAAATCCAAATTCTTGAATGAATCATCTAAGCTAGACTTACAGTATGAGTGTGTAAAGGTCCGGTCACATTTCGATTCCTAAGTAAATTAACTCAGTGATTTCGTCTCAAAAATTGGAATCTGATAGGTCAAACCAACCTAGATATCTCATAAGTATCTATGTATGTCTTTCTTTGCTCAGTATGATACGATTTTTTTTTTTTTAACACTCCTACCCTTTTAAGGTAGCATTTCTCCTCATGGTGGTCCTAACATTTGCCTATTGCTAGCTTCATGCTTATCGGTTATAGGTGATTTAACTTTCTTTTCCTCATTCAACAATCTTTTTTTCCTTTTTTTTTTTAATTCATTTTTTTCCTTTTTCAACCATACCATACATCATAACACTAGCAAACAAATGAACTCATTAGTAGACTATGCTTCACTACCACATAACTAATATATATTTTTTGATTTTTAATTTGTTTTTTTATAAATAATGACAGAAAAATAGCAAGAGTAACACTAACATGCACACACCCCCAAACTTAAAATTTGCATTGTCCTCAATGTAAGATAAGCATAAAGAAACAAAGAGTGGGGTACAATACTACTGTGCATGGAGTTGATCGGGCTCATGTTTGTCAAAATTTGGTTGTGTGGGTTGTACTAGTACCTGCATAAATACACATGCAAACTATTAAACAAGCAAATAGCACACAATAAAATAAAACTAAAATAAAGAAAATAAAAATTAAACGCGTGGGTTGCCTCTTCGCTAGCGCTAAGTTTAACGTTTTCAGCTAGACGTGACTACCCAAATACTCATGGTGGTCTCAATTCATGCGATGGGTTTGTAGTTGTGTCCTTCCCAATTGCATGCCATTTACTTTTATACGGTAGTATATATTTCAACTGGTTTTTACTGGCATGCTTCCCTCGATCCTCCACTTTTACCTACACTTATTTTCTTTTACTAATGGTTGTAGAGGTTGCATTTGTCGACTGTTCTTTCCTTTTTGGCTTGGATGGACTAGGCCTAGTCTAGCGGTTTTTGTGGTGTAGTGAC
This sequence comes from Zanthoxylum bungeanum, assembly GCA_019454045.1. NCBI lineage: Eukaryota > Viridiplantae > Streptophyta > Magnoliopsida > Sapindales > Rutaceae > Zanthoxylum > Zanthoxylum bungeanum. The sequence continues at coordinate 8 of SKCR01006060.1, read as the reverse complement.
TTGATGTA
>SKCR01006059.1:0-53806 GCA_019454045.1 Zanthoxylum bungeanum | reverse complement strand
TGTTTGGTTCGCGAGAAAGTGCTGGAAATTCATTAATATTTATTTTGTTTCGGCGTAATATGCAGGAGAAGATGAATGAGAGATTGAGAAAGTATGAGATTGAAATGAAAAAGAAGCAAGAGAAGTTGAATGAGCTTGAAGAAGATTCCATTTAGCTTTTCAATGTTAATCAAATAGTTCTAAGCTTTTAGGGCTTTTATTTTTAAGGGAAGTTGAATAATTAGGAAATGAAATTTTGAGGCTTTGTATGCTATGATGTTCTTTGAATTATCAAACTCAACCATAAATTTCACTTAAAGTGATTATCCTTCTTATTTTATCAATTTAATTGAAAGTTAGGTTTTGGGTATTAATAATAGAAATTTTCTATTCAAATGTTTATGATTTTCTTTTCTTTCATTCCCACTTACCAAGCGCACACATTTTCTACTTTTTCATTTCTGGTGGGTGTATTTTTTTTTTTTTTTTTTCAGATAAGGTTTTTTGTTATTAATGCAAAAGAAAGAGGTTCTAGGATCTGGCTTGTTGAGCATGGGTGCTTCATTGGAGAAAGCCCGCCAAGAAAAAAACTCGAGTAGATGAGGGTTTCTCTGCTGTTTATTATTTATTAAGGGGATACCAAATGAGCTCGAAATGAGTTCTGATTGGTGATGTGATTCGTTTTTTAAGGTTTTTTTTATACTGTAGTTGGTTATTTTGTTTTTCCGCATCACATTTTGAAGCACACTTATACAGGAGTTAGTTAAAGCTATAATTTTGCAGGGACTATACTTGAGGCAGAATAAACATTTCAATCTTTTAGGGGTTTTTGGTTGATGGAGCTGTGCAAGTTTCTTACCAAAGTTTTTGTCAAATTGATAGGTAATGCTCTGACTATATTCTGGGCATTAGGTTGGTGTTCTCTTATTCCCTCATTATTTGAATTGAGTTTATTTTCGATGGGATTCTCTAGCTCTGGCATCAGTGGTTCAGGTTTTTTCTTTTATATTTATATGTATAAGAGTGACAGAAGCACTTTAATCCTCAAATTGAATTTTGAATTGGTTGATCTTCAATCTTTTACATGACTGGACGTCTTAAGAGCATTCAGTGATCTGTTAATACTATTGTGAACTGAGAAGAGGCAACAAAAAAGAAAGAAGGTATGTTATTATCTAATAGTCAATATTTAAAGAATTGCTGAAACATGTTACATTAGCAACTCCTTAACTGGTTTCCCAAATGACAGTGGTGATGCTTCATTTTTATACCTATATAGCTCTCAGTGACGTAAAATGCTTATGCAATCTTTTGTTCCTTGCTTATCTATATCCTACTTGTGGATTTTCTGATTGTCTATGATCAGGGCTATTACTTGTTCTGTCATCTTCATTCATTTCTTATTATTCAGGGTAATATTGGATCTCTGAATTTTGGAGCATAAATTGATTGTTGCATAAATTTTATTTATTTGTTGTCATTCCAGACCAAAACCAAACCCAAACCAAACAAAAGTCTTTTTCCCACTAAGTATGGTCGGCTGCATGGATCATTTGATGCCATTGTACTCTATCATGAATCATTGTTACATAAAGCGCAGGCCCAGTGAGTGAAATTCGATCAGAAGACACTTTTATTTTACTTCTTAGTTTAATCTAGTCCTCTTCAACCACCATGAACCTACTCATGTTTTTGACATCCTCTTGCTTTTCATCATTTGATAGTTGATGATAGCATTGTTGTTGCCTTCACAGTTTTGATCAGTTGTTTTACTATCTTCAACTTACCTTATCTGATTTATTGAAGGACAATAAGTACTACAGAAATGCACGATTCTTGCCATCTGCCTACAATTTAATTGGTATTTTTGATTGTAGCTTTTAAGTGGTGAGGCTATTTGTGTCAATATGGGTCATGATTACACGACACATATATCACACAAAATTTCATATTCGGATTGACATAAATTATGCACTTTTTTCTCTGAATCGAGTCGTATTCACGTTGTAATATTTTTTTTTGAAATGTTGGAAACCCCGCCGTCAAACCACTCGACGCAAGTTTAAGCAAAACAGGTAAAATTTCCGGCTGCCTCGGACTCTTATAAAGAAATGCACTATTTGAACTCGAGCTCAGAACCTGACAACCAAGTCCCAAGTCCTAAGCCCTTTACCACCAAACCACACTGCTTGGGGTATGTTATAACACCCTAACACATACGTGATTATGCCATGAATAATTTTTGTGTAACCATGTCAATTTGATTATTAATTGTGTCATATTCATATTATACTGCCCTAATAGATTTACATGTTTATGAAATGAATAATATTCGTGTAGTCATATCAATACGACACAATTACTCATTTACAACATGATTAATTTTTTTTATTTTTTTTACATTCCTTTATTAATTATGTAACCATGTTAATTGAATAATTATATTAAACACGAAAATGATTCATTTATTAATTGTGTAGGGTTGACCTATTTATTAAAATGTTGGTATTCATGGTTGATAATTTTGACTTGATTATTAAACAAATCATATTCGTGGTTGCTTACATTTGATACTCCACAATTAGTAATTCTGTGAAGACTAGCTCTCCGATGAACCCAAAAGAGCGGGCCAAATAGACTCTTTTGAGTGGTACTACAAATAGTTCCTATCGTTGTCTCTAAAACCTTTTATTATTTATTATCCTCGATGATAATTAAATTAAAAGATAACATTTTGGCATGTTTAATTGACTGCAGGACAAATTATAGAACTGGGCGAAAATTTATTATATGCTAAGCTTATTCCTCCCATATTGAAGGAGAAAAAAATGTGAGAATCAGTAAGTTTCAGAAGCTATACATACATTAATTTGTTCATATAGAAATTGAAAGTAAGGTTATTGTTTAAATTATGGAGATGAATTTTAAATTTAAACATCCATAGTAAGGTTTTTTTTTTTTTTTTTCAATAAAAAGTTCATGGATTTGAACTTTGGGTTGAAATATTCATGAACAAGTCTAAAATTTTCTAAAATGAGAATGTCTAAATCTAAGAATTATTAATTCAATAACTTCACAACATTGTGTATACAATTAGAGAAAACAAAACATAAATGATGAGTGATTTTCTTTTTAAATAAGAAAAATAATCATAAGTGGGTGAAGCCTTTATTTTATTATGGGAAAAGTCATTTTTTCCATCCCAAATTTAGATTAAGTTCAAAACTATCCACAAATTTAGAACAAGTTTAGCAATCCATCTGAATTTTATCATTATGTGTAATTGTTATTGTTTTGGTTTATATCAATAACGGAACAGTTCAAGATATGATTACTAGTTTGTCAAGTAAATCTGATGGTCATTTATTATGGAAGGTTCAAAGTGAAAAATACCTAATCTGATACAGTCTTTCTTTAAGAAAACTCTCTTAAATGTCTACATTAATATTTACATGTATATTTTTCAAATTGGAAAAATTGTGGACGGTAGTAAGAAATTTTTCGATTTTGAAAAAATAAAGACATGATTTTAACAATAGTCATAAAACTAAAATATGTATTTTCATTTGATTCATTTTCATTAGTCATAAAACCAAAAGGTGCCTTTCCATTGATTCTTTTCATACTCTATATAAAAGGATATTGGGTTGCTTTAAAGAAAGAAACTTATTTTTTTTTGGGAGATTTTCACCATTTTTAAAATTCATAATTCTTGATCTTAGAAGCGCCCCTTAACTAGAAGCTACCTAGAATCCTGAAATAACGTTAGTCACAGATCCGTAATGCACCTAGACGGGGCTAATAAGTTCTTAAGGAAAGAATGTAACTCAATCTGGTTTTAATTTCTCTTTTCTTTTACACATTACTCCAGAATTTTCATTTGTTATCTAAATTTCTTTTATTTTATATTTGTGTGTTTTATGATGATTATTGTCTCATTAATATGTACGTGGAATTATACATGATTTAGTAAACAATGCACATGTCGACTAAGCGAAGTTTAACTAATATCTAATGTAGACAATGATGACTAAATGTGGCATTCCTTTTACAGGAAATGGTTTATCAAAATATGCTTAGAATTTCAGAAGGGCCATTGATAAAGGGAAAAAAATGATGAGCTTATGGAAAAAAATTACTCCGAAGAAAAATTTGGATCCAATCCAGATCCATAGGTATTCACATTATTCGGATATTTAATATTCAAATTCAGACAAATAAAAGATATGATTCAGGATTTCAGATATCCACATCAGAATTTTTTTTAACTAAATTAAATATATATATAAATAAGGCATATATGTGCTCTAGTAAAGGAATGAGAAAAATTAAAAATTTCAACAGTAGAAATCATAGATACAAAATAAAAATACAAAGCTTGTAAGACCCTAGTAAATAATTGATTTAATTGTTGAAATTGAAACTTCCACCTTACTTTATATTAAAATCTCAGATAATTTCCGGAGGAATATCCGAAATTCTGATTGGAATATATCAGCATTCTCATTTGGATAATTTTTTTTCATAATCCAGATTTTACCCTGCCTACCTGGTGATTTTATAAACCTAATTCGTAATCTGTTCGTTTTCTGTTTTTGGCAAGGATTACTAAATCACATGTTCAATTTCTCTTACAATTTAACATGTATTGCTTTCTGTCTTTTGAATACATTGAATATTTACATATAGAGGGAAATAAGAAAGTCTATTTGTTTTACCCTAAAATAATTTCTTTAAATAAAATATTTTCCATGAAATTATTTTTTGTTGAGTAGATTTCGTTCAGTTGACCACAAAGAGTTATTATTGGCCATCTCTTCTAGTAATGTCTAAGTTCCAGTTTCCCCTTTTGCCATCAAAGCACCTCCATTACATGTATAAAAGGGAAATTGTTTTCATTTGCTTCATTTGATTAAAAAAAAAAAACCTAGAATTCTCCAAGCCTCCAAAAACACCAAAAGAAAGAGAATTGAGAGGAAAATCAAATAAGAACAAATTGAAGGAAATTTTGAAGATTAAGGTAATCTTTAATTTAAAAAATTATTTTGGTGTTCTTATGGGATATATAATGTAGAGTTTGCTTTTCCTCTCTTGAATTTGGTGTTTTGAGATTTAGTTTTTGAGAATTATATGCATGAGTGAAATAAGATTGAGTGAAATTTAGAAATTTTGAACTCAATTTTGTTATAGGATATCTTATTGTCATTCTACAGTGTTATGATCACTTTTGTAACACCTAAAATTGTTTTGGGTATTTCATATGTGATGATCTTGAATGGCGAAGAATTCATTTGATGCATTTATTGGAAAATTGGATTGAGCATGGAAATAATTAAATTAATTATTTAATTTGAAAAGTCTGAAAATTAATTTAATTTATATGAAATATTTGATTTATGGATGTTTATGGATGTTATTAGGTGTTGAAATAATTTTCAAAAATTATTTCGCAGTTAAAATCAACGAATTACACGAAAACGGTAAAACCACAAAATCAGGTAAAATAAGATTGTGCAATGAATTGTTCAATGTATAGCCATCTTGAGGGGCTAACTGGTAACTTATCATGTGACTGGGTCAACCCAGCGGCTGACCGGTTTGACCGGTCATTTGTTTTGTTCAAATTTGTCAAAAATTATTTTTATAACATGTCGGCATATTTTCAAAATTTATTTTATTGTCGTTATTTGATTTCGATAAATGATTTAGGTGAAATATGAATAAATCAGTGATATATGACACTGATTAATTTATTTGGAAAATTTAAAAAAATTAAAAAAAAATGTGATTTCGCCTAAATCACGCTTCCGCAGCTAAAACCTTAACACGTGATACTCTGAATCTCATGTTGTGCATAAAAGTATCAAACAATTCCTTCAAGTGCACAATGATGCTTTGGGTGTCTGTCTTCGTGAGATTTTTGCACCTCATTTAACATAAAGCCGAGCATTATACAAACTGCTTGCTCATCATCGTCGATGTGCTTCCTCCAACCATCAAAAATTAGTCAACATCTTTATGAGATTTAAGGCGAATCGGTTGTTCCAATGCATAGACAAGCTTTTTCTTACCTAAGGACGATCTTTAGGTTTCGAAACTAGTCATTAATATAGTTTTCTCCTACGAGCTTGTTGGTATCAAGGATTGAACATAGTGATATCTTGCTAGCCATTTTTGAATTGATTAAAGTTACCCTAGCTATACATATAAGATATTTTATGTTAAGAATTTGTGTGATGTTCACATTAATGTTCATAATATCATGTCATTTTCATATTATGATATGCCTTCTACCCAATATTTTAAATTATATTCAAATCCCACCAACCATTACAATGATGGATTTCTAATGGGAAAAGATTCCATCATTACTATTTCATAACTCCAATTAGGGCCGGTCGTTCTAAAATATAATGATTAGATAGGTTCCTAACCAATTATGATCTTACACGCAACTATTTGTTTCTATTGGACGAGACAATCAAACATGCCATTATTTATGCCATATAGATGTTGGGGTTGGTGCTCTAAGCGTCAATTCATATCATATTTGTGTCATGTTCATAAATATAAACAATCACTTTTTCTATAAAAGTCACATCTCTTGTCTTTTATATACATATTTGATCAATTTTAGTATAGATTGAAACTAATTGATGTTTAGTGATGTAAATATTAGATAAAGACCCGAGAATCACAAAGTTACAATGAGGCTTGAAATTGACATTGGGAGATGTCATTACTTGTGGTATATTCTCAAAAAAAGTTCATGGTCGAAATTTACTGACACGGGTCGGTTAGTAAAATCCATTGAGACTAATACATATCATATATCGAGATTTGACATGATGGTTTATCCCAAAGAACCATGAGTCTTGGGAGGCTCGTATAGACATGTAGTGTTTATATGATGAGCACTGAACAACTGACCGGAAGTATTCCTAACAGATGACACACAAACGTCAAAATGAATCTTCCCGAGTCGAGTAGCATATATGATCATTTGACTTGAGATACTACCGTGGATGTATGAGTGATCCTCATACTTCTACAACAATCACGTCATCGGTCAATCCAGACCAGACCTATGTATGTTCGTTAGGTGTGGACCAATGCTCATGATATTATTCAGAGAGGATCCGTCAGTCACGTGTGCAGGATTTAAGCATCTACTTTGTGATCTTTAAATATATGGCCAGAGTACATTCTGGAAACGAGTTCCAAATGCTGATTGACAGATCATGAATATGTCGCGACATATATATGAATTTTACAGTACGAAAATTTGACGTTTTCATCTATATCTCCGGTACATATATCTAAAAAATTTTGGAATCATGTACTTGACCCTACCTTTTGTGCCAAAAGCTTTGAAGGAGCCGTGCTTTGGATTAAAGCCGAACTGGTTCTACTTCAGCTTCGGTTCAAATTAGGGATGGCAGTTGTAACATTCCATCCCAATCGAATCTCGTCCTATCTTATTATGATTATGATTTTGGATGAAAAATCGTCTCGTCCTGTCTCAATCCTAAATTATTATTTTTTAATCGAGATTTTTTAAGGTGAAATTTAGGATTTGGAATATTTTTTTGGTCTCTAATCCGACCAATTTTTTGAATCTAAATAAAAAAATCTTCTCGAATTTTTTATTTGAGATGATTTTTTATTTAAAATTTTTGCCAACCTAATTAAAATATACATATACCCTCGTAGAAGAAGATGAGCTGTCAAGGTAATAAGTAAAGCTTTGCAGTGTTGCCGAAATTGTTAGTAGAAACAGTTGGCCTTTTGAGCGGAGAGAGGGACTAGTCATTTGTCATACTGTTGACTACCGATAATTACTTCATGTAATTACATTATTTTCAAAACCAAACAGGACTTTATCGGTTATTTTTTTAAAAAAAATTAAAAATTAAAAATTAATATTTTATATAATTTTTAATTAAATAAAATTATTTATGACGTAAACCGGTTCTATCGGTTTTTACGGACTGATTCAACAGATTAAAACCACTGATCCATTAAATTTTTTGAATTATCGATTCGATCATCGGTCCGGTTGAGACCATCACTAAAGTTTCAGTACATTCTCACTCACCAAATGTCATGCTTCTGTCATTTTCCGGTAGGGATGAGCAACAGTTTCAGATTTATTCCAAAACATTTGGAACGGAATCGACAATTCGGTTCCAAAATCAGAATCAATCATATTAGGATAGATTTCGTTTCTTAAATAATTACAAAACAAATTTTTTCAGGTAAATTTCTGTTCTTCAATATTAAAAACTAGAGTCGGATCATAGAACTGAAAATATGTAACCAAATTAATATTAAATTAACTCAGAATTTGCTATTTTTTTGGAGCAATTTGTTTTAAATTTAGATTAGTATCATTTTTCATGAGGTATTTTTGTAATTAATATAACTTGAAGCAACATGCTAAGCTAATTTGAGCAATAAATTACAATTTTCTTTTTTTAATATGTTTTCAAAACTTAGAAGAGTGAGAGTGAAGATAATTACTCCAATATCTACAGGTCTCTCCTTTTAAGTAAAATACATATCAAATAATTATGTCCAATTTCTTCTTATTAACTTTTAATTCATAAAATCTCACAAGCTAACTTAAATTTTTGTGCAACAAGAGAGTTGAAAAGTTAATATATTTTATTTTTATTGTCAAAATAGGATAACCTCGGACTAATAAATATATTACTATATTTAATATGGTAGATTCTGATTCCCGATAATTAAGAATATTTTTTTCCAAATATATTATAGTTCCAAATATAATGAGAACCGAAATCGATTTTATTCACATATATTTTCAGGCGTTCCCTTATTGAAAATGTTCAGTTAATATGTTGATCAATGTACTACAATTTTTTTCTTTCTTCCTCACAAGAATTGATCATTAGCAACCAAAAATTCGTATTAGCAACCAAAAATTCATCACTATAGTTAAGGCAGGGTTTCCCTTATTGAAAATGTTCAGTTAATATGTTGATCGATGTATTAGCAACCAAAAATTCTTATTCTATATATGAAATATTAAAAAGAATTTTCTTTTAAAAGATTCATTACTATCAAATGTTCTTTTAGCGATTAATCTCTCTTTTTTTTTTTTTTTTTTTTTTGTGGTGCAAAATAGTTTGATTAATGAGTTACTAAATTATACCAATTATATATATATATATATATATATATATATATATATATATTAAATGGGTCTTTTAACGTGAATATACTTTATTATTAATAATTATCTCATTAAATTCAATAAAATATATTTATCTCTTTATGCTTTCAATTTATGTTAATGTAAATCTTCCTCTATCTTATTTAACGTATATGACAATAACATTTGCTCTTATATTCTTATCAGGATACTTAAAGATCTACGGTCTGTGTGTCCCGTTCATCATAATCACTTTGCTCTCAATCGATGTTATATCCAATTTCTTCTAAAATAATAGACTCTTGGTGAATTCAAACATCACTTGGATTCACGGAGTTTTTGGTAATCCATTTAAAAAGATGCAATGATAGCTGTGGTTTATTTGTTTGGTGATAGGTGGATATAGTGTGTTGTCTTGTAGTTCTGTTTACTGGTGTGAATCATACAATTGATTTCTTAATGCTATATATGTTTTTGGCATAATTTTGAGTATTACAGGTACTACTGGGCGACAATTAGATGTTTATGGTCCTTCCAAAACTGGCCTTCTGGAAGTATTGAAGATTCAGAAGAACTTCTGGCCTTGTCTAGCATCCCGCTTTGAGACATTGCAGTCACAATGGGAAATATACACTGCTGAAAACAGAAGTGAGGAACCCAAATATTGGTTTGGATGGAGGAGGGACATGTCCCTTGGATGATACCCTAGAGGGACATGTCCTCCAAATGAGAATAAACTGCATATAGGCTCCAAGTGATGCATGTGAGGGGTATAACCCTTTGGAGGGTTGCACCCCAACCCAAATGGTGCCCTTAAGGCACCCTTCCATGCCTTTATAAGGATGCCTCCATGTTTATTTTCGGATATACAAATTCCATCCGAATTTTAGAGTCACAATTTTCTATTGGTTTTAAGAGAGAGTTCCACCATATTCCAAGTTCAAACACTTGTTAAGGAGTGCTCATTGAACAAGAAGTATCCAAGGAATCCTGGGAGAACATTGGCCATTTCGAATCCGTAGAGCACCAGAGACGGAGGCTAATAAGTTCTTAAGGACATAGAATCATCTCGACTTGGACGTTTTAATCAGGTTTTTTCTGGTTCTTAAAGTTTTAGGGTTTGCATGATAGTGTAGATCTACTTTTGATTTTCTGGTTTTGATCTGTATATTTACATGTTAGTTTATGTTTAATGACACTAAACAAATAACAATCTTAAGAACTTATTACTTTTAGTGTTGTTAGATAGAAATTCGCATGCTTAGATAAGAAAATTTCTGGAAAATAGCGTCTGTACATGAAAAATACGTAAGGGCGTTCGAACGCCCGACGAACGCGAAGGCAAAAATCTGAAATTTCATAAGAACGTTCGAACGCGTCTTCAAACGCAACTCGAACGCAAGCATTCTGCCTAAGAATGTTCGAACGTGTCTTCAAACGCAAATCGAACGCAAACCCTCTGACTTAAAATGTTCGAACGCGTCCTAAATGCAACACGAACGTAAACTCTCTGGAATACTCCGTTCGAACGCGTTCTCGAATGCTCCACGAACGTGAACTCTCTGGAACACTTCGTTCAAACGCGTTCTCGAACGCAAGACGAACGTGCACACACTGGACAGTCTCGTTCGATTGTAGATACGAACGCGACACTAACAAACTAAGTCATGGAATTGTGTCTAAATAGAAAAGACTTGGATTAATTTAGTTAATCACGATATTAACTTAGTAAATCATATACTGAATCACAATAATCTTGGTAGTATAGATTTAAGTTATTATTAGGGTGTTCAATTATCACAAGCATACACATAGTGATAAAGTTTAAAATTAATTGTGTGCTGCATACTTGGTTGAGAATTTAAAGTGTAATCATACACAAGTAATTCCATCCAATCTTGATTGACACAAACACATATTTTTACACATATCGTATATTGAATTGTAAAATTAAAAGTGTAATACTAAGTTTTGAATTATTAAGAGATTCTATTGAGAAAGTGTTTAAATGATATTCTGTCAAAAAGGCGATAAGAGCCTAAGTGGTCAGGGACTTAAGTGGTTACTCTGGACCCCCCCTCGTCATCTGAGAATATTCCTTTATTTACTTTTTATAAGAAACTTTAGTCGAAATTTAAGGACTTGTGTTTATTGGTAATACTGTCCAATAGAACAACGAGTGGATACTTGGTATATCACTTTGAACAAGATCATTTGTTGATCGTTGTGCAATTTGTCTTTTGTAGACTTATTGACCCCTGTGTTTTTCCAGTTACGCATGGCTAGCGGAAACATCACAGTACCGATCTCTCATGGAGAAAAGCCAGAAAATTTTGGTGGGGCAAACTTTAAACAGTGGCAGAGCAAGATGTTGTTCTACCTGACAACTCTCCAGTTGGCTAACTTCCTTAAAGATCCTCCGGGTCCTGTGGAGGGTGAATCAGAAATAGCCAAGGAAATGCGAGAACAAACATGGTTGTCTGGAGACTTCCTGTGCAAGAACTACCTTTTGGGTGGACTTGACAATACCCTGTACAATGTGTACCAAGACATGACTTCTGTGAAGATTCTCTGGGAATCTCTCGAGAAGAAATACAAAACAGAGGATGTCGGTCAAAAGAAATTTGTCGTGGGTAGGTTCATGGACTACAAGATGGTAGATTCAAGAACAGTGATGTCTCAGTTGGGTGAACTGCAATTGATCATTCATGAAATACTGGATAAGGAATGAAACTCTGTGAGACGTTTCAAGTTGCCACCATAATTGAAAAGTTGCCTCCATCATGGAAGGGCTTTAGGAGTTATCTGAAACACAAGAAGAAGCAGATGAGCCTTGAAGACCTTGGAGTTCGATTGAGGATCAAATAGGACAACATGAAGTCCGAGAAGGCCATCTACAAGACTATGGAGTCTAAAGCCAACATCGTCGAAGGTGTGAACGGTAGCAAGAAGAGAAAAAACAGTAGAGCTGATTCTTCCCAAGCTAACAAGAAGTTCAATGGGAAGTGCTACAATTGTGGAAAGAGCGGTCACATGGCAAAAGACTGCAGAAATAAAAAGTCTCAGGACAAGGGCAAGAAAAAGAAAAATGAGGCCCATGTCACTAAAGATGAGCAGCTGACTGATGAGATCTCAGAGATGAACCTATCAGCAGTGGTAACTGAAGCTAATTTGGTTAGGAATCCGAGAGAATGGTTGGTAGACACTGGGGTTACTCGTCATATCTGTGCAGTTAGCAAGATGTTTTCCTTGTATCAGAAGGTTGATGGCGGCCATCATCTGACAATGGAAAACTCATCTACCTCCAGAGTGGTTGGACAAGGCACAGTGGTTCTGAAGATGACATCCGGAAAGGAGCTTACATTGAAGAATGTATTGCATGTTCCAGATATTCGGAAGAATTTGGTCTCGGGCTCTCTCCTTAGCAAGGCTGGTTTTAAGCTTGTATTTATTTCTGATAAATTTGTATTGACCAAAAATGATGTGTATGTAGGAAAATGATACCTCACTGAGGGCCTTTTCAAATTCAATGTAATGACTGTCGATCGACACAGTGCTATTATTAAAGCTACAACTTCTGCTTATATTATGAGTCATAAAATGTATGGCATGCGAGGTTAGGACATGTTAATTATGATACAATGCGTAAATTAATTAACATGGACCTTATACCTAAATTTGCAATTGATAGCCAACATAAGTGTGAGGCATGTGTTAAAGCAAAAATGCATAGAACATCATTTCATTCCATAAAACGAAGTTATGAACCCTTAGAACTTATACACACTGATGTGTGTGATATGAATATTGTGCAAACAAGAGGCGGTAAAAAGTACTTTGTCACTTTTATCGATGATAGCACAAAATTCTGTTATGTGTATTTGCTGAGGAGCAAAGATGAAACTATTGAGAGCTCTGTACACTATAAGAACGAAGTTGAAAATCAACTTGGCAAGAAAATCAAGAGAATCATGAGTGATAGAGGTGGTGAATATGTGTCACCATTCGGTGAATATTGTTCCGTTCATGGAATTATTCACGAAACAACTTCTCCTTATTCGCCTCAACAAAATGGGATTGTTAAGCGCAAAAACCGAACGTTGAAGGAAATGATGAATACCATGTTGACAAGTTCTGGTTTACCCCAGAACTTGTGGGGAGAAGCCTTGTTTTCCCCGAACTACGTTCTAAACAAGCTTCCTCGTAGGAGATTGGACACGACACCATATGAGTTGTGGAAAGGTCATGTACCTTCCTACAAATAACTTAAAGTGTGGGGGTGTCTTACCAAAGTAATGGTTCCTAAACCTAAGAAGGTTAGAATATGACCCAAAACTGTTGACTGTATATTCATTGGATATGCTCGCAACAGTAGTGCGTATCGATTCTTGGTACACAAGTCTGAGATTCTTGACATCAATCCAAATATGATAATTGAGTTAAGGAATGCGATATTTTTTGGAGAGACGTTTCCTTGTAAGGAAAGACAAATAATAGAGTCTCTCAAAAGAATGATTGATACTGTCAAAGATAGTGATCAGGTTGACCGAGATTCAGATCAACGCGCAAACTTTGAGACAATCGAACCTAGACGTAGCAAAAGAGCTAGAACGCCTAAGTCGTTTGATCCCGATTTTCTAACATACTTGTAAGAAAATGAGCCTCAAAGCTATAAAGAAGCAATGTCTTCGCCGGAGGCACCTTTGTGGAAAGGTTATCAACAGTGAGATTGATTCAATCCTACAAAACCATACTTGGGAGTTGGTTGATCTTCCTCAAGGTTGTAAGCCACTGGGATACAAATGGATATTCAAACGGAAGATGAAACTGGATGGACCAATAGATAAGTACAAGGCAAGGCTTGTCATAAAAGGTTATAGATAAAAAGAAGGCTTTGATTACTTTGACACCTATTCACCAGTGACTCGCATCACATCAATAAGAATGCTCATAGCGATAGCAGCTATATTTGGTCTTGAAATACATCAAATGGATGTAAAGACAACATTCTTGAATGGTGAATTGGATGAAGAGATTTACATAGAACAACCAGAAGGGTTTAATGTTCCTGGACAAGAATAGAAGATGTGCAAACTTGTGAAATCCTTGTACGGATTAAAACAAGCACCTAAACAATGGCATGAGAAATTTGACAAAGAGATGTTGTCAAGTGGGTTTAAAACCAATGAGTGTGATAAGTGTGTGTACACCAAATTAACTCAAAAGAGACATGTCATTGTGTGTCTCTATATAGACGATATGCTGATAATTGGTAGTAATCATGAAATGATTCAGTCTACCAAAACTGTGTTATCCAGCAGATTTGATATGAAAGATTTGGGAGTAGCTGATGTGATAATAGGAATTAAGATTTCTAGGACATCAGACGGATATATATTATCTCAGACTCATTATATTGAGAAGATACTTGAGAAATATATTAAAGGGGATCTAAATGTGGCTAGAACCCCTGTAGATCTAACTCTTCATCTATCAAAGAATGCTGGCTCTAGCGTATCGCAATTAGAGTATTCAAGAATCATCGGAAGTTTGATGTATCTCACGAATTACACACGACCTGATATCGCTCAACCTGTGAATAGGCTTAGCAGATATACAAGTAATCTAAGACATAACCACTGGAAAGCCATAGTAAGAGTTTTGAGTTATCTGAGAGAGACTTCAAAATATGGGCTACATTACGAGAGATATCCTGATGTTCTAGAGGGATTAGAGGGATACATTGATGCTAACTGGATATCTGATACAGTGGATTCCAAATTTACGAGTGGATTTGTTTTCACACTTGGTAGTGCAGTCGTGTCGTGGAAATCCTCGAAGCAGAATGGCTTAGAAACTTCCTGGAGGATATTTCTAGTTGGCCCAAACCGGTGCCAGCGATAAGCATACATTGTGATAGCCAATCAGCTATTGGGAGAGCCCAAAATACAATGTATAATGGTAAGTCTCGACACATACGTCGGAGACATAATACCATACGTCAACTGCTCTCAAGTGGCATAATATCGATCGATTATGTTAAGTTGAAGGAAAACCTAGTGGATCCACTAACTAAAGGTTTACCCAGAGAGCAAGTTCAGAAGTCATCGAGGGGAATGGGCTTGAAGCCTATAAATTAAGAATGCTCACTGTGGAAACCCAACCTAGCTGACTGGAGATCCCAAGATCTAGGTTCAAAAAGGACAACTGAAACTTTGTGCAATTCAAAAGAAGCACTGAAGAGTTTTGTACTCTTTCCCATTCCGATAATGATGCCGAGTGCTGTCTGTCAAGGTTAGGATAAGTTAAGGCTTTTAATGATCACTATATTAGGAGATGAGTCCTAATGGGGGTAAATGCAGATTACCTATTCATAGTAGATCACCTTTTTCAAGTAAGAAGTGAGGCCGCTTTCATGGGATTTTACAGGCTGATTTCCCTAAAGTGCTTGATGAATCCAGGACCGCTGTTCAGGGCCGAAATGAACACAACCGTAGAATGGGAAAATGGTTGAAGTAAAGCTGTGTGTTGGAATTTGTCTTGGTTTACACCAACGACAGAACAATTCATGACTATGGGTCACTGGTTTGCCTAGTAAATCCGATTGTCATTACTAGGAAAGGTTCAAGGTGAAAGCTACCTATTTCGATGCAGCTTTAGTTCAAAGAAACTCTCTCATGTGCCTGTATGAATATTTGAAGAATTGTGGAGGATTGTTGTAAATTCTTCAAATATTGGTTTGGATGGAGGAGGGACATGTCCCTTGGATGGTACCCTAGAGGGACATGTCCTCCAAATGAGAATAAACTGCATATAGGCTCCAAGTGATGCATGAGAGGGGTATAACCCTTTGGAGGGTTGCACCCCAACCCAAAGGGTGTCCTTAAGGCACTCTTCCATGCCTTTATAAGGATGCCTCCATGTTTATTTTCGGATATACGAATTCCATTCGAATTTTAGAGTCAAAATTTTTCATTGGTTTTAAGAGAGAGTTCCATCATATTCCAAGTTCAAACACTTGTTAAGGAGTGCTCATTGAACAAGAAGTATCCAAGGAATCCTGGGAGAACATTGGCAATTTCGAATCCATAGAGCACCAGAGACGGAGGCTAATAAGTTCTTAAGGACAGAGAATCATCTCGACTTTGACGTTTTAATCAGGTTTTGTTTTTCTGGTTCTTAAAGTTTTAGGGTTTGCATGATAGTGTAGATCTACTTTTGATTTTCTAGTTTTGATCTGTATATTTACATGTTAGTTTATGTTTAATGACACTAAACAAACAACACCCATATCAGAGTTTTTATTGTGGTTTAAATGTTCACAATTTAAGTCTAATTTATCTACTTTTGTCTCTCTTAATTGTGAGACGAATTACATATTTGATTTTTGTGTTCTAAAAAAATGTACAGTAAAGAGAGAGAGTGATGGGTAGTAAGTCTTAGATATGCATTATACAGAATCATGATTTGTTGAGAATCATTATCAGCCCACAATAGGCAATTCCCGGCCCAAAATTAGGTGAGGTTGTGTGGAAGACAACAAAATTAGGTGCAATTAATATGTTTGTGTGGTAATAATTACATTTAGTTTAAGTATGTGTGTGGTGTTGATTTCATTTGGTTTTCCATAAATACCCAAGCCCTTAAGTCTTGTAAATCATTCAAAAGAAAAATAAAGCTATTTGCTAAATAAGAAAAACTTTGCTAATTAATATTTTGCGAGTTTTCTTTAGAGTGTGTACTCTTCTTGGGGTAATTAGAGTTTTTTTTTACTCTATTTATTAAACATTTAGTATCAGAGCTTTGGTTGTAAGGTCTCTTGAAACTCCGAATATGCTCAGTGGTTGCAGTTTTAACTGATCTTCCACATCAGAAAAGTTTTCTTGAGATTATTGCTGGGGTTATCACAAACCTTGAGAGGGAGCTTCTGTGTGCTAAGAGTAATTTATTACTCTACACGTTTGTAACTCAAGCTTGTTCGGTATAGTCAAAGTCTTGTAGGTACGATGGGTGGTCTTCAAGTTGTTGGAGGAATCAAGAAGCTCAATAATCATAACTACAACACATGGGTTGTTAGAGATATGCCTTATACCCAACTTGTGGATGGGCTATATGTACATGTATTTGTAATATTTTCATTAATTAATAAAATGACAATCTTTATTATACGTGTCTTACATAACTTATATGAATCATCAACACTGTAATAAAGCCTTTGGAGTAATAAGACGATGCATTCCACTCCTTATGAGAATCATTACTCTTAAATGTTTATAGTCATAGTTTTGTGAATAATCTGGGCGTTCGCAAAGCGGAGAGACTAGCATGATGATATGATCCGCTCTTAAGTGGGGTAGCCGATCTCATAGACTACTAGCAGAGATCCGTCTGCTTGGTGTATCACATGGATGCATGAGTTGGTCGTTTCCATCGAACTGACCACCGAAAGGTTTCATATGGAGTGTTTATCCCATGTGTCTGTGAGAACTTTCATGTATCGATTATATGACTAGTCCTTAGACTTGAGGTCTTTACAATCTTATGTGTGGATCAAATAACTTTGACATTCTCATTCCCCGGTTCAAAAGATCCGGTCATAAGGGTATGATTGGGTCATTTGTTGAAACACATGAAGTTTGTGAAGATACAACAGAAAATCAACACTCTCTCGGATAATATTTTCTTATAAGAGTAGTATTCCAGTTCGCGGGTTGATATGTGTGATCTGTGTTTGAGACTATGGCCACAGAGGAAGAATCATATGAGATTCTTGGGTTAGCACGATTCATGACACTATCAACATCATACCTTTGACCATATGGGTAGACACTTTCCGTATCCTAGGTCAATAGGTGGGGATACAGTGAGGTGAGGGACCGTATCATATGTAAATCGCATACATAATGGGTATATATATCTTTCCTTCTCATTTGGGGGCCTTGGCATGTTGCTAGATGTCAACCTTGGTCATTGAAATCGAACGACCATCTGATCGGAGGATAATTTATGTTCGATTAAATTATCGCGATTCATTTCATGTCCAACTTAACTTGAGGGGGACCCAAAAGTTACACACAACAAAGTCGAAATCAATGGTTAACAGTGCACAGTACAAATATAACAACATATATGATTGCTGTAGAAATTTTTCATAAATAGTTCAATGTGTTTAATTATTGAAAAGATCATTTATGAGGTTCCATAGTGGCTTAAGGATTGGTGAATGACGATGGGGGCACTTTGGGAATTGAAATAAAAAAAAAGTACTATTCACATGAATAGTAATTTTTTTTTGTTATTTGTTTTGAATTCAAATTCGGCCCAAACTCTTATTAGGGTTTTATAATCTCATTAAACCACTAAATTAAGATCCAATGGCTAAGATTAAATTAGATTTTATCACACATCGGATTCTTAATTAATTTTATTGTCTTTGGAGCACTATATAAACCCAAAGAATTCTTCACAAATTTTTACACCAAACCTTTCATATCTTGGGTTTATATAAGTGAGCAACTCTAAAGTTTAAGAGTAAGCCATTGATTTGAGGATCCTCAAGTTTAATTGACTAGAGGAACCTCAAGTTAAAAGTTTTGAGGTATTTGCCTAGGCTAGCACCAATGGCAAAATACACCTGCACTCAAGGCGTAGTCTTACCGTTGAGTTTTGGCTTTGGTGTGTGCATATTTGGAGGCCACACACTTGGGTGGCTCTTTGGAACGTGGAAGAGCTTGCTGAGTTCGAGAAAAGCTTGTAGATTGGAGGGAGGACTGGAGGAGTCGACGGTTCAAGTAAGTCTTTTTCTTTCTTTATTTTATTTAGAGTTCTTATGATAGTTAGCATGTTTACGTTTATGTTCTTTGCATGTTTTATGAGTTTTATGCTTAGAATATATAGTAACATGTCTAGGCTTGTAGAATAATAAAAACAAATGGGTCTTGGGAAAAGGAAAAGGTGGCATAATAATTTTGATTTTCCGCTGCGCACTCGCGGCCGCTTCCCAACAATGGTATCAGAGCGCCGTTTTTGTTTTGATTATTTCTCTCTCATTTGAACTCGAAATTGGTGTTTAAAAGCTCGTTGGAAAGCTAACACCCTGAACTTAATTTTAGGCACAAGTTTTGCATGATTTGGTTAAGATTTGAATTATGAAATTGTATTTAAAGTTCACGCGTTTGCAGAAAAACGTGAATAGTAAATTTATTTGAATAAAATAAAATGCAATATCATAATTAAATATTAATCAAAGTTATTTAATGCATATAATATTTCCAACATATTAAAACTCATATGCTTGATGATTCTATGTATGATTAGAATTGGCATGCTTATTTTAGGGTGCAATCATCTAGAGACTTTCTAAGAAATAGAGAGTGTATTGCTTATCCCTTAGCTAATTAATTATTCCGTGATGAACTTAGAGATTTATTACCTTTAAGGCTAATAAAAATAAATCACTTGTTTATAATAAAAGACATTATAAAAGATACAAGTGGGTTGGGACCAAGGGGTTAATAAAACGTTCCAAACTAAAGTTAATTTAACCAACGGTATTACTAGAGTTAGATAATGATTTGGTGTCTTCCTTCACTCACTACCTTTTTATAGCAAAAAGGAAAAGCTGTGAAGACATCTAGATAATCATTTACTCAAAGCTTACCTTAAAGCATATTTAAAGTGTTGGACTAATTTGGAGGATCTATTGTTTATTCCTGTCACCAAGGCAATAAGAGCCTAAGAGGTAAGGGTATTTAAGAGAGTTCGCTCCACCCTCCCTCTGGGGAATTTTCAATGGAGGAATCCATTTGACAGTTATTAACTTAAACTTGCTAAAATCATCAATAATAATTTAAGTCTAAAATTTACCTCACATTGTAAAGTATAGACGCAAAGGGCTTAAACTGTATTGGCATGACTAGGCTTTACCAGACTGACCAATACCAATTTGTCCCTAAATCGTACTGTTGATAATGGTTTGACTTTTCTGAGTCATAAGACGTAGCGACCCTTAGGCGTGGTCTTATAACTTAGTGGTAAAGATTGGGTGTCCAAAAGGACTAGCATAAGTTATGACATGTTTGATTGCCCAACCCAATGATCAAGGAATTGTGATTTATATCATAAATTGGTTGGGAACCTACCTAATTATCGTATTTTATAACGACCGGCCCTAGTCGGAGTTATGAAATGAAGATAATGGGATCCTTGCCCATAAAAAATCCATCATATTGGGGTTGATGCGATTTGCTTAAATTTTTAAAATAATTGAGTGGGAGCAACTTCATAATATTAAAAGCCCATGTTATTATGAAACATTAATGAAAACATATTCCTAATTTTAACATTTTCTCTTAACAGGTGGGTTAAAATATTTCACAAACATTCAAAGGGCAAACAGAGTATCACTTCGTTCCATCCTTGATGAGCATAAGCTCAAAGGGGAAAACTACAATGACTGGTTTAGAAACCTTAAAATTGTCTTACAACAAGAAAATATTTTCTATGTTCTTGACAGACCATTTCCCCCTGAACCCACAGAAGATGCTGACCAAGATACATTTGATGTTTGGAAGAAACACGTCGATGATGATGAGCAAGCAGTTTGCATAATGCTTGGCTCTATATCGGACGAACTTCAGAAAGCTCACGAAAATATGGATGCTCAAACCATCATCTTTCACTTGAAGGAGTTGTATGCAACTTCCGTTCATACCGTGAGATTCCAAGTGTCACGTGCCTTATTCCAAACAAGTTATAATGAAGGATCTGTTAGTGGACATATTCTTAAGATGATTGGCCACATTGAAAAATTGGCCAACCTCGGGTTCATCATGGATCATGAGATAGGTCACGATCTAATTTTTCAGTCCTTACCAAAAGAATTCTCTAACTTTATCATGCAGTTTCATATGTCTGATAAAGAAGCTACTTTAGCAGAATTGCACAATCTGATAAAGCAAGCAGAGAAGGACTTGAAACCGGAGCTTAAAACCTCCGTCATGCTTACGGGTATGGACCTGAAGCCACGAGGCCCAAAGAAAAATAAGGCCAAGGCCAAGGCTCCAGATCACCTAAAGCCCAATGGTAAGGTGGAGAAGAAAAAAGGAAATGGAAAATATTTCTTTTGTGGAAAGAATGGTCATTGGAAGAAAGACTGCAGATCGTTGAAAGCAAAGGAAGCTAGGGAAGCCCAAGAGGCCAAAAAGCTCAATGCTTCAGGTATGTTGTATATGATTGAACTATATTCTCAAAACTCTGAACCTTCTACTTGGGTGCTTGACACCGGTTGTGGGACTCACTTGTGTAACAATGTGCAGGGCCTGAGAAACAGTAGGAGATTATGTCATGAGGAGATTGACTTACGTATGGGTAATGGAGCAATTCTGGCTGCATTGTGCGTGGGGACTTATTCATTAGTTTTGCCGAATGGTTTAGTTTTAGACTTAGAAGATTGTGTTTATGTATATTCTCTAGTAAAGAACATCATTTCAATTTATTCTTTATGTAATAAAGGCTTTTCATGCCTAATAAGTTGTAATGAATGTTCTATTTATTTCAATGAAATAAAATATGGGGATGGTATTTGAATAATGGTATCTATGTCTTACAAACTAACAAAGAATGTTCAACCTCTAATATATACAACGTTAACTCGAATAATCTCAATGAATCACTTCTATGGCACAGTCGCTTAGGTCATATCAATGAAACAAGATTAACTAAGCTACATAAGGATGGGTATTTCAAACCCTTCAAATATAAACCTTATGGAACTTGTGAGTCTTGTTTACTTAGTAAAATGACCAAATTACCCTTCAAAGGTAAATGACAGCGTGCAACAGAGACATTAGAACTCATACACTCTGATGTATGCGGACGAATGTCAGTCACCGCTAGAGGTGGATTCTCCTACTTCATTACCTTTATCGATGATCATTCGCGATATGGGTATGTGTACATCAGAGTGTCGGATTAGGGTTAGTTTAGGGGTCCTTATATAGTGGTGTATTAGGATTAAGGTTTTGGATGGGTGCATACGGGCTTTTGGTAGGTGCAGGGATTTTGGGCCAAGGTTAACGTTTGAAACAAGAATCGACTAAGTGAACCTGCGGCTAACTAGCGAATTTAAATTTGACGAGCGATTAATTTTTTGAATTTTCCTTTCCGACGTCCGCTTCCCGTGACTCTCACGACTTAGAGGGTAGTGCGTCCTTACGAGGCTCATCATTGGGCTTTCATGCAAAAATGCAGTGTCTACAACAACCTGAGGGGTTTGCATATAAGGATGATCATAATAAAGTATGCAAGCTTAAACGATCCATTTATGGACTCAAGCAAGCCTCCAGAAGTTGGAATATACGATTTGATGAGACAATCAAAGAATTTGACTTCATCAAAAATGTAGACGAGCCTTGTGTTTACATAAAAAGTAGTGGGATTGCTGTTGTATTTCTTGTATTATATGTCGATGACATATTAATCATCGGGAATGATATTCCCATGATGCAAGCCACTAAGCAATGGTTATCTCAGAATTTCTCCATGAAAGATTTGGGAGAAGCAGCCTACATCCTCGGCATTAAGATCTACCGTAATAGATCTAAGAGGTTGTTAGGAATTTCTCAATCTACGTACATAGATAAAGTTTTGAAAAGGTTCAAAATGGAAGATTCCAAAAGAGGTAATTTACCTACTTGTCATGGAATCAAATTATCTAAGGAGCAGTGTCCACATACTCCTTCAGATAGAGAGCGTATAAGTAGGATCCCTTATGCTTCAGCAATAGGATCGATCATGTATGCCATGCTATGTACAAGACCTGATGTCTCTTATGCTCTTAGCATAACGAGCAGGTATCAGGCAAATCCTAGTGAGCAACACTGTGCAGCTGTCAAAATAATCCTCAAGTATCTGAGAAGAACTAAGGATGTGTTTTTGACATACGGATTGTTCTGAGATGAACGTCATTGGTTACTGTGATGCAAGCTTTCAGACCGATAGGGATGACAACAGATCACAAACAGGACATATGTTTACTTTAAATGGCGGTGCTGTAAGTTGGAAAAGCTCAAAGCAGTCAACTACAGCGGACTCCACCACTGAAGCCGAGTATATTGCAGCATCTGAGGCAGCTAAAGATGCAGTCTGGATAAAGAAGTTCATCACGGAGCTGGAAGTGCTTCCCGCGATAAAGAATGGCGTCACGATGTACTGTGAAAACACGGGCGCCATTGCTCAATCAAAGGAACCAAGGTCCCATCAGAAATCCAAGCACGTACTCATACGATTTCATCTCATCAGGGAGATTGTTGAGAGAAAAGAAGTTATTATAGAGAAAATACCCACATAAGATAATCTTGCAGATTCTCTGATTAAAGGGCTGACTCAACAAAAGCATGATACGCACACCCGAGAGTATGGTGTCCAAATTCATACTAGTTGACTATAGTGCAAGTGGGAGATTGTTAGGGATATGCCCTATACCCAACTTATGGATGGGCTATATGTACATGTATTTTTAATATTTTCATTAATTAATAAAATGACAATCTTTATTATACATGTCTTACATAACTTATATGAATCATCAACACTGTAATAAAGCCCTTGGAGTAATAAGACGATGCCTTCCACACCTTATGAGAATCATTACTCTTAAATATTCCTAGTCATATTTTTGTGAATAATCTGAGCGTTCACAAAGCGGAGAGACTAGCATGATGATATGATCTGCTCTTAAGTGGGGTAGCCGATCTCATAGGCTACTAGCAGAGATCCGTCTGCTTGGTGTATCACATGGATGCATGAGTTGCTCGTGTCCATCGAACTGACCACCGAAATATTTCATATGCAGTGTTTATCCCATGTGTCTGTGAGAACTTTCATGTATCGATTATATGACTATTCCTTAGACTTGAGGTCTTTACAATCTTATGTGTGGATCAAATAACTTTGACATTCTCATTCACCGGTTCAAAAGATCCAGTCATAAGGGTATGATTGGGTCATTTGTTGAAACACATGAAGTTTGTGAAGATACAACATAAAATCGCCACTCTCTCGGATAATATTTTCTTATAAGAGTAGTATTCCAGTTCGTGGGTTGATATGTGTGATCAGTGCTTGAGACTATGGCCACAGCGGAAGAATCATGTGAGATTCTTGGGTTAGCACGATTCATGACACTATCAACATCATACCTTTGACCATATGGGTAGACACTTTCCGTATCCTAGGTCAATAGGTGGGGATACAGTGAGGTGAGGGACCGTATCATATGTAAATCGCATACATAATGGGTATATATATCTTTCCTTCTCATTTGGGGGCCTTGGCATGTTGCTAGATGTCAACCTTGGTCATTGAAATCGAACGACCATCTGATCGGAGGATAATTTATGTTCGATTAAATTATCACGATTCATTTCATGTCCAACTTGAGGGGGACCCTAAAGGTCACACACAACAAAGTTGAAATCAATGGTTAACAGTGCACAATACAAATATAACAGCATATATGATTACTGTAGGAATTGTTCATAAATGGTTCAATGTGTTTAATTATTGAAAAGATCATTTATGAGGTTTCATAGTGGCTTAGGGATTGGTGAATGACGATGAGGGGCACTTTGGGAATTGGAATAAAAAAATTACTATTCATGTGAATAGTAATTTTTTTTTTGTTATTTGTTTTGAATTCCAATTCGGCTCAAACTCTTATTAGGGTTTTATAATCTCATTAAACCACTAAATTAAGATCCAATGGCTAAGATTAAATTAGCTTTTATCCCACATCGAATTCTTAATTAATTTTGTTGTCTTTGGAGCACTATATAAACCCAAAGAATTCTTCACAAATTTTTACACCAAACCTTTCATATCTTGGGTTTATATAAGTGAGCAACTCTAAAGTTTAAGAGTAAGCCACTAATTTTGAGGATCCTTAAGTCTAATTGACTAGAGGAACCTCAAGTTAAAAATTTTGAGGTATTTGCCTAGGCTAGCACCAAGGGCGAAATACCCGTGCACTCAAGGCGTAGTCTTGCCGTTGAGTTTTGGCTTTGGTGTGTGCATCTTTGGAGGCCACACACTTGGGTGGCTCTTTGGAACGTGGAAGAGCTTGCTGAGTTCGAGAAAAGCTTGTAAATTGGAGGGAGGACTGGAGGAGTCTACGGTTCAAGTAAGTCTTTTTCTTTCTTTATTATTTTATTTAGAGTTCTTATGATAGTTAGCATGTTTAGGTTTATGTTCTTTGCATGTTTTATGAGTTTTATGCTTAGAATATATAGTACCATGCCTAGGCTTGTAGAATAATAAAAACAAATGGGTCTTGGGCAAATGGAAAGTGACATAATAACTTTGATTTTCCGCTGCGCACTCGCGGACGCTTCCCAACATGGGTAACGTGTAAAGAGTCTTACTTGCAAGGTCATGAAAGTTTTCTCAATACCTACGGGAATGCCAAATACGTCATCAGTATACTTATGCCAATACGCCACAAAAAATGGTGTAGCGGAGAGGAAGAACCGACACCTTGCAGAAATGTTTCGGAGTATGCTAGATGCAAAGAACATACCTGGAAGATTTTGGGCCGAATGTATGAGAACTGCAGCTCATATTATCAACAAACTTCCTCAACCAAGGTTGGAGTTTGTTTCACCGTTTGAGAAATTATAGGACAAGAAACCTACAATTAGCTACCTTCGAGTATTTTGGCTGTGCTATATTTGTTCCTGATCATCTACGTAGCAAGATCGATAAAAAAGCAGTCAGAAGTATCTTCGTGGGATACGATGACCAACGAAAAGGGTGGAAGTGTTGTGATCCAATAATTGGAGGATGTTATACATCACGAGATGTGGTGTTTGATGAAGCATCCTCATGGTGGACCACAAAAAAGGAAGTGTTGCCAAACTCAAAAGAATTCGAATAGAAGCTGCAACAAAAGATGAGGGAGCATACTATCCAAATTCAACCAAGTCCAGACAAAACTGAAGATCCATTTGAGAATGATGGCGAACAAATAATGACCCAGAATCATTGGCAAACTGGGGTGTATCAATAACCAGACGAAGAAGGCATACCTAGTGAAACGGAAGAACCAACTCTACTACGAAGGTCAATAAGAACTAGAAGGCCAAATCCCAATTACGCCAATACAACCATAGTTGAAGAAGTAGCTATAATATAACCTGAGACGTTTGAAGAAGCATCACATAGTTCAGAATGGATGACATCTATGAAAGAAGAGATCTCTGCACTTGAACAAAATCAGGCTTGGGAACTCGTGCCAAAGCCAAGAGATATGAAACCCATATCATGTAAATGGGTATACAAAATAAAGTGTTGTCCACATGGTTCAATTGAAAGGTATAAGGCTCGATTGGTAGCTCGTGGCTTCTCTCAACAATATGGACTAGACTATGAGTCCAGTAGCAAAACTTACAACCGTTAGAGTCCGACTTGGACTTGCGGCCAACAAAAGCTGGAACTTGTGGCAGATGGATTTTAAGAATACTTTTCTTATGGAGAGCTAGATCGAGAGATCTATATGATCCAACCAATGGGTTTTCAGAACCAAGATCATCCTGAATATGTGTGTAAGCTGCGAAAAGCACTCTACGGATTGAAACAAGCACCCAGGGCAATATATGGTAAGATTGTTGAATTTTAACACAGAGTGGTTATTCAGTAACACCGGCAGATTCTAGCTTGTTTGTCAAAGCTAATGGAGGAAAACTAGCTATTGTACTAGTATACGTGAATGATTTAATCATAACAGGTAATGATGAGTCATAAATTCTTCGGACGAAGGATAATTTATCAGTTTGTTTCCAGATGAAGGAACTCGGACAGCTCAAGTACTTTCTTGGTTTAGAGGTTGATCGCACACAAGAAAGAATATTTTTCTGTCAACATAAATGTGCCAAATATTTGTTGAAGTGGTTCAGAATGCTTGAATGCAAGCTGATTTCGATGCCGATGGAGCCAAATGCCAAAATATGTGCACATGAAGGAAAATATTTGGAAGATGCGACGTATCGACAATTGGAAGGTAGCCTGATTTACTTAACCTTGACTCGACCTGATATCTCTTATACATGCAAAATCTGAAGAAGTCTCATTTAAAAGTGGTTCGGCGAATACTCAAATATGTGAAGAGTACAATGGATTATGGTATTTTGTACAAGAAATGTGAAAATTGCAAGCTAGTTGGCTACTATGATGCTGACTATGCATGAGATCATGATACTCGCAGGTCAACTACTGATTATATGTTATCATTTGATCTGTAGCGTTTTCTTGGTGTAGCAAGAGATAATCGATTGTGTCCTTGTCAACTACGGAAGCATAGTACCGAGTAGCAGCAATGGCAGCTCAAGAAAGCACGTGGCTGATATAGTTGATGAATGATCTACATCAACTAGTAGATTATGTTGTTCCGTTGTATTGTGACAATCAGTCGACAATTTGTATGTCGGAGAATCTAATCTTTCATGCTAGAACTAAGTATGTTGAAATGCATTATCATTTTATCAGAGAAAAGATTTTGCAAGAAGAAATTGAGATGCGACAGATCAAGACAGATGATCAAGTTGCAGACCTGTTCACAAAAAGTTTGAATACAGGCAAGTTCGAAATATTTCGCTGTCAGCTTGCACATTACAAAGAATTAAAGCTGACATTGAGGGGGAGTATTGAGAATCATTTTCAGCCCACAATAGGCAATCCCCAACCCAATCTAAAGTCCAATAGTATTGTCTGAGCCCATAGCTAGTTTGATAATGTAATTGCTTACAATTGCAAAGTTAGGTGAGGTTGTGTGGAAGACAGCAAAATTAAGTGCAATTATTGTGTTTGTCTGGTAGTAATTAAATTTAGTTTAATTATGTGTGTGGTGTAGATTTCATTTGGTTTTCTATAAATACCCAAGTCCTTAAGTCTTGTAAATCATTCGGAAGAAAAATAAAGCTATTTTGCTAAATAAGAAAAGCTTTGCTAATTAGTATTTTGTGAGTTTTCTTTAGAGTGTGATTTATTCTCTTCTTGGGATAATTAGAGTTCTTTTTACTCTATTTATTCAACACAATTTTATTTTTTTTCCTTGTTAGTCTACGATTTGCAGCATCAGGAGGGAATATATTCTTTTACAATTTGGTATTAGTTTAATTTTACAAATTTTTTAAGAGATGGGAATCGAGATAGCTTGTCCCGTTCAGATTATGATTTAGGATGATCCTAAATCATGTATTGAATGGTTTGGCCTCCCAAATCAAGTTTTTTTAGGTTAAAATTTAGGATTCGATACGGATCCCGACTCCTGAATCCCGATCATGATTCGGGTTTTTCTGATAATCCTACTTTATAGTTGTTAACCATTTTCAGTAATATATCTCATGTTTATATTTCTTTATTTTGCAGAAAAGTAAATTAAAAAGATGTGTCGGCCCGATACACCAATGTGGTGAAATTGGGAAGAAAAAGGTTATTGTATCAAATTCTTAAAGGGCATTTGCGAGTAAAATCAAAGGGGTTTTAAGTGACCTATAATGTTTATTTGGGCATTCCTTTTTATCCTGTAATCTTTTGTATTTTGTATACCAGTTAGGTTTCTCCACAAAGTTCTGCGGATATCGAAGACTTTCTTTTTGCCTTTTTATTTAATCTAATGCAATTTCTTGAAGTTGAAGAACCTCGTTTCCTTTTTGCTTCGCATAGCTTAAACCCAACTATTTATTATAACGATTAACGACCATTCGGGCTGCCTAATTTGAGCCTCATGAGCTCTCACGGTTTTTGTCTGGTTATTAGGGTGATTCAATTTCAAAGTCCTTGTCAAAAGTCTTGAGGTTATAGTTTATAAGTATATTTCTAACATCTTTCTCGACTGATGTGGGATATCACAATTTATTACTCTAAATTCTTAATAGCAGATAGCTATACCAAAAAAATATTATATTTGTATTTATTTTTTCATTATAGGCAAGGTCTAAAATTGTCTTAGTATGCTACTTCATGAACAAGTTAATGTGATTATTGATCTTGTTATAACATATGCAAACAACATTTGAAATTACATATAAGCACACACAAGCAATCTCTATACCCAGGGGTGAATTGGATAATGACCTAAATTTGTGAAAATATAAATCTTTTTCATTTTACGATATTAAGTTAATAACTTTACTAATTAAGCTTAATAATTAATTTCTCAATTATAATATACCTAACAAATAATTTTCTAAATGACAAGTTATACTAAATGGTATGAAAATTTAATGTAAAGATTGCGATAAATTAAAGAGATGGGGTTATAGAAATTGATACCTTTGATTTATAATAGTTCGGCCAACTCTTTGCCTACGTCCACTCTCCCAAGCCACGCTTGAAGATTTTTACTAAGTTGAATCAACAATTTACACCGAATTTTCCGTGGTTTACTCGCAACAAGAGTTTTGTCCCATAGGTTCACTCCAAACTTTTACACAAGAGTTTTCCAATGGCTCACTCTTAAATCTTTACAATGAGTTTTGTTCATAGGCTCACTCACAACCTTTACACAAATTGTCATTTTGAGTATACTCACTCAACAAGGGATTTCCCAACTAGTGTATAAGAAATGAAAATGTAAAGTACAACTTGGGCACTCACAATGATAATAAAAATTTAATTATGTGAGTTGCTAATCCAAGAAATCTAAGCTCTCTAATGATATGAAGGTGTATGTAGTGAGCTTGGGTATGAGAGTGTATATGATGATGAAAGTGATGGAGTTGATGCTTGGAGTGCCAATCCAAATTGTACATTTTATTATTTATTAATAAAATAACTACTTTTTTCATTTCATACCTTATTAATGATATTGTCATTATGCGTATTAATTGATGTATAAATATGCTAAGAATGACATCGACCTTAGAATAGTTTTGACACTAGGTGTAAACTATTCTTAAAGAAAATATTCTTAGTCGTTGGTTTTGGAATACAGTCGAATTCCTATAACCTAGAAGACTAGCACATGTCGTATATTGGAATTGGAGTTCCAATGGTTTAACCCGATGTACCATGAGTTTTGGAAACTCGTATATACATATAGGTATTCGTTGAAGCGTATACTGAATGACTCATATGTGATTCATAATAGTTGGAAATACACTCCACCATCAATAGGAATCTCCTCGAGTCGAGTAGCATATGTAATCATTTTACTATAAGATAACATTGATTTTGTGTGAGATCCTCCACACTTTGATGCCATGTATGTCAGAAACCTTTCATGGTCTGGCCTCTAGATGTTCATTGGGTGTGGACCGATGCACTCAGTAATCAAGTGCGAATAAAGTAGGATCTGTCGGCCCATATGTGTACCATAAGGGGTTTAGGTATCCATGTGAGTAAAGTCACGATTCTTAAAGACTTTGGCCAAAGCCGATCACCTAGGGTGGTTCGCATCAGTTGTAAAGAATCGTGGACATGTCGACATGAGATGTGCGCCTTGGAAACTTGACGGTGTATTCTATGTTTCCTAAGCACAACTCGGATAGCCTACGACGGAGGGATTGCTAAACATATGTGATGACCTCGACTTGTATAGTTCAAAAAGGTCGTTCGTAATCTTCATGAATTCGGAGGTGGCCGAATTGCGTACATATTAGCTAGGCTTATATGACGAACGTGTATGAACTTAGAGAGTCCCAATATGAAGTGTACTCATTGAGCACTTGGGTAGCCGATTATTTTTGATAAAAGATAATATTCGATATTATAATTATCAACTAAAATAATCAAGTGTTATTGGATAACATTGATTATTTACTTTGACCTAATTGGATTAATTGGATTAATTCCATAATTACACAAGGGCTTAATTGTAAAATCATAATTATCTCTACCATTTGAGGATATTATGATAATTGTAAGTATGTAATAATAGGTGGTTTGGCTTGATTTAATTGGATTAAATCAAAGTGGCAAACATTGAACTAATCCATTTCCTAATCTTTGGCTTGATTTAATTGGATTAAATCAAAGTGGAAGACAATGGAGATTAGTCACACCTAATTATACATATTTGGACAAATTGGATTAAGCCCACTTAAAAGTTGATTACAACTTTTATTAATTAAAAATTGTCTAAGTTTTGCTATAAATAGCAAGCTTTAGGAATGTTTTAATTACAAGTTCAAATACAAGCAAATTCTTAAAGAGATTAGCCTAAGTTAGAGAAGTGTTTAGAGAAGCTTGTGAGGTCTCTACAACATTTCATCTAGGAGAAATCAAGATTAGATCTTGAAGTGAAGCTTGCTAGCATTGGAAACAAGATTGTGTTGGGGTTTTATACGGAATTACAGGGTTAGCGCAGCGGAACGCGGAAAATCGATTTTTCCGATTTCAAAAAATTTTCTTGTATTAATTAATTAATTAAATATTTATTTAATTAACCAATATTTAAAATCTGAAATTTCAACCCAAGAAATCATATTTCTTTTAATTTCCGATTTACCATAAACTTTTACAAATTAATCATTTTGGTCCTTAAAATGTCAAATACATATTTAATTGATTCCAAATCAATCCCAAAATAATTTATACATGTCTAATACATGAATTTATAATTTACAACAAAATCCAGACACTTTTTCAGAATTACCGAAACTGCCCAGTTTTTTCATTAATTGCAATTTGGCCCCAAATGTTCAAAACACATTAAGATCAAATCCAATCAATCCCAAATTTAATATACATCAAATATACATCAAATTAAATTACATATATGAAAATACCCAAAATTGGATTAGGTTTAGAACCCTAATTTCATAAATTACTCTAATTTCTCAATTTACATTAAATTGAATTAATTCAACACTTTAATCATTCAATTGCCACACCAATCAAGTCTCACCATCATGAATTTACTGAAGAATAATTCTAGGTTAATTATGAATGGCTAATATGTTAGTCTCAAAGACATGTCCCAAGATCACTAAGCATGATTAAAGTGCGAATAAATCAAAGAGAGTTGCGGAAAAACTTACTTTGAACGGATGGGTTTCAAGACTTTTTATGCATTTCCATGGAAGCTCCAAGCTTTGAATGAAGTTCTAAACCCTTGGGTAAGTCTCCCTATCACTTTGATTCACTCCTTGAAGTGCTAGCTTGGAACAAAAATGGAAGAAAAAATTTCCCTTACATGGCAAGAGGCTCTCGGCTTTTTAGAGAAAAGAGAGAGGGAATAGTATTTTTCAAGTGTTCAACTACTTACAAAATGTTGACTTCCCTTTTTAAATACAAAAGGTGTGTGTTGGAATTGGTTAGAGTGTAGAAAAAGCAACCTCAAGCTTTCACTCAATCAATCACCAAATTCCATCAAGTGTCAAACATTTTGATGTAAGTTGGCGGGCCCCACTTTAAATTCCAAATTTAAGTCGGACAATCCAACACGCAACTTCGCTCGGGCTCGGGTTCGTTTAATTCCGAATTAAACGAATTTTGTAGCTTAATTAAATCCAATTTAATTAAATAATAATGCCTAGTAAAATTATTACGAAAGTCGCTGGCGAATTAATTCTAAAATAATTCGTTCGCTTGAATTAAAATCCAATTTTAATTCCGCGTTAAAATCTAATTTCAATTAATATATCTAATATATATTATTTTAGCCCAATTAAGTAAATTGAATAATAAAATCTAATTTCACTATTAAATTTATTTTACCGATTAATTCCAAATTAATCGCATTCTCTCTTCTCGACGAATTTAATCCCAGATAAATTCTCGACGCAATTAATCCCAAATTAATTCATTCTCTTTTAATAATTAATTCCCAGATTAATTATTGCCATAATTAATTCCCAGATTAATTATTGCCATAATTAATCCCAGATTAATTTTCTCTTTCATAATTAATCCCAGATTAATTTTCTGTTCGAGTCAAATCTCAATGGTGAATCTTCGGGAGGCGACCCAAGAGATCACTGGATATGTTGGCAGTAAATACAGTTATCAGACTATCAGAATATGTGCGTACCTAGTACCACGTTCTTACCGATTTACAAGACATGGTTGGCTTCTAGCAAAGCACCGTGCCTACCCAATTCTCCAGAAATATTCTGTAAACGAATATGTAATCTTTGTCAGGCGTAGTATACGTAGTATTGCGTATTGCGATCCAGTATCGGATGTCACATGCTAGGCCTGTGGCTGGAATTGTGTCTGCCCCGTACGAAACATATATCATATTAACAGCAACTAGTCTCTTTAATCGGATAATCATGACCTTGTCATATTATCCCGATAGCTGCAGCATTTAAGAGAGTATCAGTTCTGTATCCGTGCGTGATCATCATCTCCATATTACTGAAGTGATACTTCCATCTTGACATCATACCCAATACACTACGATTCTCAGTATACCCAGAAGAGGCGTACACAGAACCTGTTAAAGCCCCGGACGACCAAAACCAAATTATACTGATTGTCGCAAGTATTAGCGATGCAAGTCTCAAGTTAAGACTAGATACACCTACCCTGATTCGGACTCCCATAGACACATAGTAATACTACCAATGGGATTCCGAGGGGTCTATCCAGAGCGAAGCTGTTTCCGTACCATCGGTAAACACAACCTCCTATTACATTTGCATAAGTATCCATTACTTAAATATATGAGAACTATGCCGTTATGCTCCCACAACGCGCACAAGTGCAATACTAGTCTATTCCGCATTATCGATGTCCAATCTCGATAATACTACGACTAGGGATATTTTAATGATTAAACCTTAGTGGATTAATACTGTCTCATATCTTATTAATCCGGAACTAATCTTATGGGCTTTATCATTTATTTATCTTGGTAATCCAATTACAAATGAGAAAAGAGCAATTTCCTTTGTCACATAGTTAATTTGTACAACAACACCATGTTATGTACAAATAGTGATGCTATGAGTCATAATTGTCCAACATAATCAACTCTAGAATGACAACTTAGATTACAAATTAATCTTATAAGCTTTATTACACTAATAAGCTTATAAATAAACATACATGCTAATCACATCCAACAAGCTTTAAACACAATCAATTACAAAATCAAAGAGTAGAGACATCAACTTAGCAACACAAATTGAAGATAAGATTAATTGAAATAATTTTCATGTAGAAGAAAAAAGTGAAATTACTTACAAAATTCAAATTTTGCTTTGATTTTCATTTCTTTCTTCAACAAATGCTCTCAACTCGCTTTTGTAAAATATTGTGAAACTTGTCTAAGTGTGAAAAATGAAAACAAAACAATTTTTGTATATCTTTCCCACTTGGCCGAATTTGTCAAGAAAAATAAAATAATAATTATTTAATTTTTGTTGAATTTTCATTAGTCCACATTTTACAAAATCAAAGATAACATTTACCTTCAATAAAGTGAACCAAAATGCATGCCAATGATATCAAGCCATATAAAAGAAAAATCATTACAAAATATATTTATTTATTTAAATAACTTAATTATTTAACATTTAAATAATTAAATAATTAAATACAAATATCCTAATATATGTATTATATTTACTTTAAATATTGAAATACATATATATAAATAATATATGTCAAATATCACAATTTGATATTTTATTAATGTGTATTTAATAAAATCAAGTATTAAATACAAATACATAATAATTCGGAAATGACCGTTAGGTCCCGATTGCATGTATTTTCGGTTTAACCGTTAAACGAGTTTTAAATAATCAGTA
Organism: Zanthoxylum bungeanum; assembly: GCA_019454045.1. Taxonomy (NCBI): domain Eukaryota; kingdom Viridiplantae; phylum Streptophyta; class Magnoliopsida; order Sapindales; family Rutaceae; genus Zanthoxylum; species Zanthoxylum bungeanum. Next base: position 18,892 of record SKCR01006059.1, on the reverse strand, counting down.
TTATTCATAACAGTTACCCTAGTGCTCAACGAGTATATTTCATTAGTGAGACTCTATAGATTCAGACATATCCGTCACGAAATCAAATTTCGTGTCCATAATTCACCCACCCGTAAATTATGACGAACACTGATAAACTCGCTGAATCATATAGGTTGAGGTCACTGCATACGTATAATCCATCCGTCACAGGTATCCTGATTATTCCAGAGATATAGATACAAATGTCAAATCTCTATAGATATAATCACGTCGACGTTTCTATTAGCAATACCTCAAAAAACACTTAGAACTGATTTCTACAGTGTACCACGGGTCCATGGATTTAACAGATTGCTAATTCCATATTGAATACCTATGCTCTGTACATAGAGCTGACAGATCCTATCTTGATACACACAGGATATCTTGGGCATCAGTCCACACCCAACGAACAGGCGGAGGTCTGATCTAATAGATTGGTGACGTGACTGCCATCTAAGTGTGGAGAATAACTCATATATCCACAGTGGTATCTCAAGTCAAAGAATCATTACGCTCACTCAACCCGAGAATATTCTTATTGATGTTGGTGTACTATCCATTAAGAATCTTCGGTGAGTCGTTCAGTGTTTATCCGCTATAAAAACCTGCACGTCTATACGAGTCTCCAAGACTCATGGTTCACTAAGAAACCATCAGAATCTAAGATTTCAATATACGACATGTACCAGTCTCAACGGGTTTACTTTACTGACCAAGTAGTGTAAACCTTGACCAGGAACTTTCTAAGAATGACAACGTCATGATACAACTCAATGTCAGTTGCGACGCTTCTGCAACAATATCATAACTAATCATTCTAAGGTCGGTTACATCTTTACTATATTAAAGAAGAAGTTATATAAAATAAACTATTTATTTTATTCATAATAAAATGTTACATTAGTATTTACAAGGAAATACATAATAAAATTGGCGCTCAGAGCACCAACCCTAACAGATTGGATCTTGGCGTCAAGCTTTCACACCTTGGAGCTTCTCCAACAATTTCAACAAATGAGAAGTAGATTGGATCTTGCATCAAGCTTACTAGGTAATGTTTGATCTTCTCTTAAGCTATATTCATTTGTGTATTAGATGCATGATCACATAGCTTAATGTTGAAATAAGGTTAATCAATTGTGTTAGAATATGTTAGAAGTATAAACACAATATGCTTCTAATTAGGTCAAAGATGTTCATGTTGGACATGGAATAATTAATAAGAGTTTGGAACTCTAGATTAAAGCTTAGATCTATGGCTTACCATTCTAGAATCACTTGACCGCCTTTGGGTGACCTAGAATTTTTCACGAGATATTTCTTATCGGGATTCTAATTTGGTTTGTGTATTGGATTCAAAATTTATGCAAATGCGTATTTATAATAAATTTATGTTTTTGTAAAATATTTGATATTTGAAAAACTTGATTTTTATTCTATAACATGTGTTGATGTTGTTTTGAAATTAAAAATTAATTTTGGGTATTTTTGAAGTGTTTAGGGAAGACCGGAAGCAATTATGGTAAAATACCATAATTGCTTCAGCTCACTGGAAAGTGAACTGAAGCTTTTGAAAAGAAAAAAAAATGATCAGCGCAGTGCGCTACAGTGCGTGCGTGGGATTTTTATTTTCGCTCTTTCTGGAGCTTTCGGACTCCGATTCAGTCCCAGTTTTTTTCCCTATATACTCGTAATGGAATATGTTATTTCATTAAATAATTTAAAATTACACCTATACTTGATATCTATGGGTTAGACCCATTTCCGCTGCACGGGCACTGATATGACCCAAAGGGGTTCCACAACTGCCCTAACAGAATGGTATTAGAGCAAAGGCTTAACCACACATCACATATTTTGAATCTATGCCATAGTAATTTTAATTTAATTATGCATAAGACATATTAGAAATGTATTACATGTTTTAAATTAAAACTTTGACCTAATTAAGTTAATGAATTGATTGTCACAAATCTCCCGTGATTAGGTGATTACTTTTAAGTAATAGTATTAATAATGTTGGAGCATATTGGATGGTCTGTCTTGTCAATACGGAGATGAATGAGTTCTTACTACTTATATCCAATATCGTCATTAGTATGCGGGTATAATTGTTCGGAACTTAGGTCGCTCCGGTAAAACATTAGATGTAGTGTGATGAGTTAACGTAGTCGCCCAATATCGTCATTAGTGTACATACGAAGCTCATTAGTGCACATTGACAAGTATACACCTAGAACACGTCTTAATCCAATATCATCATTAGTGTGAGGATAAGAAACTGTTCAGGACCAACCAGGAGTCACATGAAGTGATTGACCTTGGAGGTCTACCTAATGAGTTTACAAATGCCAATATCGTCATTAGTGTGAGGCAGAAGTAAATGTCATGGGATCCACTTCCCGCTATGAAATTTTGATAGTCAAATTTCTATTTTTTCGTTAAGGGAGATTACGGAATTACATAAAGTAGTGGCAAGGCACTAATAGATTTAAAATTCCATAATCAATTAGTGTTATCACTTTTGAAATGAAAATTATTCTGCTACTACTAAAAAATGTTGTCTTGTAGATGGCTGCCGCTAATCCATTGATGAAACTTTTGGATTCCTATAAGCTAAAAGGAGCTTAGAACTATTTCGAATGGGAAATGAACATACGTCTTGTCTTGGAGTATGAAAAGTTGACTTATGTCACGATCAATCCACTGCTCGTTGATATCGATCCTGACTCCACTCCAGAAGAGCGAGAAACTTTTGATAGATGGAAGGATGATAACTTGAAGGTGAAAGCCTACATCTTGGGATCGATGGTTCCAGATTTGCTAAGACAATACATTGAAGTACCAGATGCTTGGAGCATTATGCGAACATTTAAGGAGTTGTTTGAGGCAAATCAAGAGATGTAACTTTATCGAAGGTCTAAGTAATTGTTTCGTGCTGAACTCAAGGAGGGAGGAGCTGTCAGCACTCATGTTTTGAACATGATCGACCAGATTCGATATCTGGAGCGACATGGCATTGTGTTTGATGAACGGCTGGGCCGTAATTTGATTCTGTCTTCTTTGCCTGATTATTATGCTGGCTTTGTATTAAATTTCCATATACATTCGATGCAATCCACATACGAAGAACTTCATAACATGCTACGCACGGCAGAGAAAGATTCGAGGAAATGCAACCCCACACTGCATCTCCATGGTGGAGCTGGCTCTTCAAAGACTTTTGGGAAGTCAAAGAAAATAAAGATGGGGAAGAAGAAGATATCAAAGAAAAACTCCAAGAAGCGCAAATGCACAAAACCGAAAGTAGCTCGTGATCAATGTCTAAAATGCAAGAAGTCTAGACACTGGAAAAAGGATTGTCCATAGCTAAAAGGAAAAGCAGGACCCTCAGGTACGCTTTGTATTTTTCCAATTATTGACATCTCATTAGCCTTAGATGTAAATAGTGGATGGGTGTTAGACACAGACAGTCCTACTAATTTTGTAATTCCCTGCAGGAAATAAGAGTTAAAAGAAGGCTGAATAAAGGGAAGATCCATCTTAGAGTTGGCAATGGCGAGATATTGGATGTCAAGGCCATATGAACAGTTGTTTTAGATCTCCAAAATGGATGTAAATTAGATTTGCATGACTGTTATTATGTTCCCTCAATTATCAGACAAATAATATCACTGCCAATATTATATAAAGAGGGATATAAAATAAACATTAAGGATTAAACGGTCACTATGTTTTGGAAACATATAGAGATGTCTTTAATATAGAGAAAAATATAAGTAGGAAGTCTGAACTAAATAATACTGAATTATGGCATATGAATTGGGCCACATAGGTGTTAGACGTCTATCCAAATTGGTAAATGATGGTTTGATTGAAAATCTTACCTTAGATCTTATCCGATTTGGGAGTCATGTATCCAAGGAAAGATGACAAATGCCCCATTTCAAGGTGTTGGACACCGTGCTGGAGATTTACTGGAGCTAATACACAGCGATGTGTATGGTCTATTAAACCATCCCCTCATGATGGTTCCACATACTTTGTGACTTTCACAAATGACAAGTCTAGATATGAATATGTCTATTGATGAAATAAGTCGGAAACATTTGACAAGTTCAAAATATTCCGAAACAAAGTAGAAACCAAACCAATAAATTCATCAAATGCTTAGATCAGATCGAGGCGGTTAATACATGAGTGAAGAATTCAGAAATTATTTAAGGTATAATGGAATTCTCGCCCTATATAGCCCACCAGGAACACCTCAATACAATGGAGTGTCTGAGCGTAGAAATCGTACTTTATTGGATATGGTGCGAACGATTATGAGCTATACAGATCTTCCTTATTACCTTTGGGGTTACGCTTTACTTACTACTGCCTACATACTTAATAGGGTTCCATCGAAAGCTGTTTCTACGATCCCCTATCAAATATGGTTCGGTAGAAATCCAAGTCTTAAGCATTTAAAGATTTGGCGTTGTCCTGCATATGTTAGAATTGCGCAGCGGGATAAACTAGCACCCAAATGGTATAAATATAGGTTCATTGGATATCCTGATAATTCCATAGGATATCAATTCTATGATTCTGAGCAACGAAATATATTTGTTGTTCGTTTTGTAAATTTTCTTGAAAAGCAATTTTTAAGAGAAAGTGGGAATTGTAGAGAGATTAAACTTGATGAGTTTGATCCCAACATTAAGGAACTTGAGATGGAACCAGAGATTCAATTAGATGAAGGATCTACAACACATGTACTACGTAAGTCGAATAAAATATCAAGGCCTCATGAGAGATTATTTTTAACATATGATGTGAGCCTTGATGTTCTCCTCTTGGAATAAACAGATCTGACTACGTATAAGGAAGCGGTATTAGATATCGATTCAGGAAAATGGCAGGAAGCCATGAAATCCGAAATGGATTCAATGCATGCCAATCAAGTCTAGGACTTAGTTGAACTTCCTGAATGAGTTAAATCTATTGGTTGTAAATGGGTTTACAAAAGGAAGCGAGGGCCCGTTGGAAAGGTGGAAACCTTTAATGCCCGACTGGTAGCAAAAAGTTACACTCAACGTCCGGGATTGACTATGAGGAAATTTTTTCACCAGTAGCCATGCTAAAATCCATTAGGATGCTTTTAGCCGTTACTACATATCACGACTATGAGATATGGAAGATGGATGTGAAAAACCGCTTTCCTAAATGGATTCCTTGAAGATGATATCTATATGGAACAACCAGAGGATTTCGTATCCAGTGAGACTTCAAACTTGGTTTGTAAGCTCCAAAAGTCTATTTATGGACATAAATAGGCATCCTAAAGCTGAAATCATCATTTTGATGAGATAATTAGATTATCTGGATTCATAAAGAACGAGAAGAACTATGTGTTTATAAGAAAGTGTGTGGGAGCATGATAGTTTTCTTAGTCTTGTATGTAGACGACATCCTTATCATAGGAAATGATATATGGATGATGCAAAGTGTGAAAGCCTATCTTTGCAAGAACTTCTCCATGAAAGATATGGGTGAAACTCCTATATACTAGGTATAAGGCTCTACCGGGATAGAGTTAGGAAGTTTATAGGGTTGTCACAATTGACGTACATAGATAAGATGTTAGAAATATACGATTTTACCAACTGCAAGGCAGAAAATGTACCTTTCCGGTACGACATATATCTTTCGAAGAAAATGGCACCTCAAACTGAGGAAGAGAGAGTTAAGATGTCTAACTTGCCTTAGAAATTTTATCACAGAACTTGGTGTTGTGCCTAGTATTGTGGATTCGATCTCATTGTACTGTGATAATAACGGAGCCATCACACAGGCTAAGGAGCTGAGGGCGCAATCCAAGTCTAAACACGTGGAAAGGAAATACCTCGTAATTAGAGAGATAATTGAACGAAAAGACATAGTGGTCTTAAAGGTTCAAGGATAAGACAACATAGCAGACCCGCTTACAAAGGCCTTACCTCCTAAGTTATTCGATAAACATGTGGAGGAGATAGGACTACGGTACCATCCAGATTGGCACTGAGCAAGTGGGAGTTTGATGGAGTTGGTACTTGGAGTGCCAATCCGAATTGTATATTTTATTATTTATTAATAAAATAACTATTTTTTCATTTCATACCTTATTAATGGTATTGTCATTATGCGTATTAAATTGATGTATAGATATGCTAAGAATGACATCGACCTTAGAATATTTTTGACACTAGGTGTAAACTATTCTTAAAGTAAATATTCCTAGTCGTTGGTTTTGGAATACAGTCGAATTCCTATAACCTAGAAGACTAGCACATGTTGTATATTGGAATTGGAGTTCCAATGATTTAACCCGATGTACCATGAGTTTTGGAAACTCGTATAGACATGTAGGTATTCGTTGAAGCGTTTACTGAATGTCTCATATGTGATTCCTAATAGTTGGAAATACACACCACCGTCAATAGGAATCTCCTCGAGTCGAGTAGCATATGTAATCCTTTGACTATAAGATAACATTGATTTTGTGTGAGATAGACTTATATGACGAACGTGTTTAAACTTAGAGAGTCTCAATATGAAGTGTACTCGTTGAGCACTTGGGTAGCCGATTATTTTTTATAAAAGATAATATTCGATAATATAATTATCAACTAAGATAATCAAGTGTTATTGGATAACATTGATTATTTACTTTGACCTAATTGGATTAATTCAATAATTACATAAGGGCTTAATTGTAAAATCATAATTATCTCTACCATTTGAGGATATTATGGTAATTGTAAGTATGTAATAATAGGTGGTTTTGGCTTGATTTAATTGGATTAAATCAAAGTGGCAAACATTGAACTAATCCATTTCCTAATCATTGGCTTGATTTAATTGGATTAAATCAAAGTTGGAGACAATGAAGATTAGTCAAACCTAATTATACGCATTTGGACAAATTGGATTAAGCCCACTTAAAAGTTGTAATACAAGCAAATTCTTAAAGAGATTAGCCTAAGTTAGAGAAGTGTTTAGAGAAGCTTGTGAGATCTTTACAACATTTCATCTAGGAGAAATCAAGATTAAATCTTGAAGTGAAGCTTGCTAGCATTGGAAACAAGATTGGATCTTGGAGTCAAGCTTGCACACCTTGGAGGTTCTCCAATAATTTCAACAAAGGAGAAGTAGATTGGATCTTGTATCAAGCTTACTAGGTAATGTTTGATATTTTCCTAAGCTATGTTCATTTGTGTATTAGATGCATGATTACATAGGTTAATGTTGAAATAAAGCTAATCAATTGTGTTAGAATACTTTAGAAGTATAAACACAACATGCTTGTAATTAAGTCAAAAATGTTCATGTTGGACATGAAACAATTAATAAGAGTTTGGAACTCTAGATTAAAGCTTAGAGCTATGGCTACCATTCTAGAATCACTTGACCACCTTTGGGTGACATAGAATTGTTCACATGACATTTTTTATTGGGATTCTAATTTGGTTTGTGTATTGGATTCAAAATTTACGCAAATGCGTATTTAGAATACATTTATGTTTTTGTAAAAATATTTGATATTTTGAAAAACTTGATTTTTATTCTATAACATGTGTTGATGTTGGTTTTGAAATTAAAAATTATTTTGGGTGTTTTTGAAGTGTTTAGGGAAGACCAGAAGCAATTAGGGTAAAATACCCTAATTGCTTTAGCTCACTGGAAAGTGAGCTGAAGCTTTTGAAAAGAAAAAAAAGAGTGATCAGCGCAGTGCGCGCACATGATTTTTATTTTCGCTCTTTCTGGAGCTTCCAGGCTCCGATTCAATCCTAGTTTTTTCCTATATACTCGTAATGGAATATAATATTTCATTAAATAATTTAAAATTACACCCATACTTGATATCTATTGGTTAGACCTATTTCCGCTGCGTGGGGCACCGATCCGACCATATGGGTTCCACAACTGCCCCAACAGAAGGTTTTGTAAAACTCTCCGTTTTTGCTTTAGAGAAAATTATATGAAGATTGAAGAAGATGGCAAAAACGAATTTAGGGACATGTTTCGATTTTGATAAGGTGTAATACTTGATTGTAAAAAGGATTTGGAAATCTATATTGAATGTGTTTTTGGAACGTGCACGTATATATGTGTATAAAAGCGTAAATGTCTATATGAATTTATGAAACTCGCTATAGGATGTTTGAATGAGGTTGAGCATGAGGTTTGATTAGCATAAGGTACGTTTCTGAACATTTGTAAGTGATTTGGGTGTCATGCGTTTGAAAGGTAATCCGTCTAAAGAATATAGTATTTGATTTGTTTTAAAAGAAAATCTCAAAACATTTCAATTTGATGATATTTCAAAGGTTTTGAGAAATCATAGTTTTATTTAAGATTTGGTTTTGTGTTAAAGAAGATTTATGAACTTGGTTTTTTTAGAATTGAACTAATCGCATAGTTTGACAAAGTTTTTGATTAAGTAGGGTTGTATCTGAAGGTTATTCTTGATTCTTTTTGTATGTGTGGCTACTTACTGAGTTTTAAAATTCACGCCACACCAGCTTGTCAGTTTGCAGGTTAGCAACCAGACCGGTCAGCCATCTAACTTTGGATGTTTATGCTCCAGATGACGGATCATCCAGACTGCAGTCACCCGCTTAGAGTCCTATGGATGTCCTAAGAGTTTAGAAATAATGTTGTTTATGTTTTGTATTGTATAATATACATTGGTTTATGTATGTCTGAAAATTAAAAGTTTTGATTTGTACGTGTAAGCACAAAACCCTTGAGATCCTTTTTACTTCTTTGATGCTCTTCACAGGTCCTTTTGGGTGTTAAACTGTGTTTCAGGTAGTCAAGTTCTAGGATATTTCATATCCGTTTTTCGTTATGTTCACAGCTCAGGGAGGTGAGTCATTCTTGTCTCCTTCCGATGACTTCTTCCCTCAAGCGGGATGTTACATTATCATACAAGATATCTATCTAAAGATATAAATACAAAAACTTATATAATAATATATATTTCTTTTGTTTTATTAAATGTAAATTATTATAATCATAAATCCAATATATAGACATATTACCAGCAAGACCCAGTGGAGCCTAGCCTCACTATGTATAAATTGATAAGAGAAAAGTAAAAAAAAAAAAAGCCAATAAAGAGACTGGGATCTCCTACACTGACATTTGCTCATAAAGGTCGGCTCTATGGCTAAGCAAACAAGGTCATTGTCTACGGCCCCACCAAAAATAAAGGCGCTACTCTTGTTAATATTAATCAACAAGGACCTTATTCTTTCTTCTCTTACTTAAAAATGATAAATTATAAAATAATAAGACTACTAAAAGCTCATTTTAAAAATAAATTATTTTGATTTACGTTTGAAATAAAAGTTATTTCTTTTGTAATTATTTTCCTTTTTAAGATAATATTTTATAAACCACACTAGTACATTTTTCTGAATTAAATCTTCTTAAAAATTTTATTGGTAAATGATTTGGCAATAAAAATTTTACCGACGAAACTTGGATTTTTACCGATGGAACTATTTTTTTTAGTGATCTTTAGTCAAAGTTTTGTCGTCTAAAACTTTGAATATAGATTTATGAAGAACGGAAGCTCCAATTTTGGTGATATTAGTATTGTTTATCGTTGAATTAGATTCAAGAGATGGTTGATCTATCAATATAAGATGTTATATGATATGATATGTTGGTTTGGTTATTGACCCACACTGACATATAGGGGATCGACCTTCCCGGTCAAGTCATGGGGTTCGAAAGACATACTGATTTCGTGTGTTTTGGAACGAAAACAACATGTTGTCTTACATTATCGCGACAATTGGTAATTATTGGTGCGACTTACCCATTTTCGCGACAATGAGAGGTAAAAATATAAAGTTGCATTCTGACGCATATTTTCGCGACAATGGTTACTCATTGACGCACCAATGAGACACTAATAGTAAATGGCTCTCAGATTTATATAGGCGCGCCAATATGAAACCCGTGTATATTGGCGCGCCAATTAGACACTGTTTCAGAAAAATATGACTAAAAAGTATGTCTTTTGGAAGCAAATCTAGGTTGCTATATATAGAGCACGAAATGACTCATCAATAGTAACATTCTTCATATCATAGTTCTTAAGTAGAAGTTCAACAAATGTTGAGTTGCATCTCTAAGTTTTTTGTTGTATTATATAGTAGATTTGCTTGCAACCCTTACAAGTTACAACACATAATGAGGGCAAATATTACTTTAAAAAAATGTCATACACGCATTAAAAACTAAATTCCCCACTACAAGTTCTCTAACACTGTTGTATAGAGTCGAAGACGAAAATTCCAACGGTAGCAAATAAAATATAAAAACTCAGTGGAACATGGCCGGTAGTCGACTCGTGACTATAGGAGCGGTTCACGGTTGCCATAGTTGACAATAATTGATTAAAATTGTAATATAAATAAAAAATTGTAATATATATATAAAATATATATACATACATACCCGCTTAACAAGTTTATTTTCCCTGTATTATATTAATTAATTAATTGGCCAGTATAATATAAGGTATGTTTGGTGCCAAACGCTGGTTTGTACTGATAATTCAATACAGACCAGCTTGATATATGACACTAAACGTGCCAAATTATGGTATTGATCCACCGTTTTCTAAGGTTCGAATTCTGTTGACTAGTTAGAAAACTACTCCACGAGAGACAATAACACATTAACATAGACGATTTTAAGTTACACACAATATAGTCATTGTTCATTATAATAGTTGCCCCACATTTTTAAGGCTGAGCTGGATTTCTTTCTCCTAAACAGTTTTAGATGAATTTGCTAATTGATTTGGTGAGATCAGTCAATTAATTCGAGTATTATGATGTTATTTTGATCGATACAATATTGTTATGCAGCATACTTTGTAGCTGGCACTGATTTTGGAAAATTCACAATAGAAGCCATGAATTATGTTCGAACACTTCACAAAACTCTGCCCCAATGCAATTTATTGAACATTACCGATGGGAGAAGAAGATTGGCGGCACGAGTTACCATCACTGAAAATGATCTTCTTCATACTGCCAGACGTATTTTGCTTTACTATATATACCCTATTCTTTTCTTAGATATCTTACGTTATCTAACTTTGAGAATAAATAATGACGCTAAAAAACCTAAATGTCGGTGTGTTTTGACTCGATCATTACCGACTTAGGATACAAACCAGCTGCTCTAATAAAGAATTGTTGAGAAAGAGAGAGCCGTTAGCAAGCAGCTACCAGGCAACAATGGCATCATTCCAAATCTTAAACATGAATCTCTTGCTATTGCTACTTGCTCATGATAATCATTTTATTTACCTGAGCTTTAACATTTCCTATTTCTAAACTGGGAAATGAAAATAACTTGCTCTAGCAGCAGATAAAATCATTTGTTTATATTTATGTCCTAATCTAAGCATTTGGAGGAAAAATAGAACTCGAATTTTACTACTATACGACAAAGCAAACAAGTTACAACCTGAAGGTGACACTAGAATTTTAACAATCAAAAGATATATATATATTCACAGTTTCAAACAAGAAAGCCAAATTAAGGAGAAAAATCTTGGTATAAACATAGACTGTATAATATATTATCTCCTAATATTAGCTTATCTAAAAATTAAACAGGAGATTTACCAGAGTATAGGTTCCAGCGAAAACTGTAAAAGCATTTTCCCTGGTTGAAGTTATCTGATCTCTGCGGAGCGCTTCCGTTCTTTAGAAAAAGCGGATGTCTAGAAATTTAAACATCATATACAGGTAACCGCTCCACGATTTTGACACGGCAAATCGGACATTTTATACACTTCTCGCAACAGGTGCTGCAGCACACCACCAAACGATGAGCATGACAATGAAAGAGGGAGAAATTCAATAACATAATTTCTAGTTTTATGGATTTGAATCATACCTGCAAAGAATACGATGCCTACATGGAAGCAGAACGACACTAATCTCTCCCTCAAAGCAAACTCTACATAACACTTTTTCCTAGACAACATGAGAAAATATGCAGGCATTAGCAGTGAGGAATGAACGGAGCACAAGAAAATTCAACAAATGTTGCACTCATAAATGCTCTCTCAGACTGCGGCGCATTTTCGTTATGCGGCGGTGGTTGCGCGGCTGAGAAGAGGCGCCGATTTCGCCGCTACTCGGCCACGTAGGGCCGCCACACGCGGCAGCCCTTTTGTTGTAATCCCCCAAAACGGAAATGTTTTGGAGGGTTTTGAACCCCCCCCTCCAAAACATCGCCGTTTTGGGGGGTTTATTAAAAAAAAAAAAAAAAAAAAAAAAAAATCCCCCCAGCCCTCTTCTCTCTCTCTCTTGCGTTCTGCTCCCCCTCTCTCTTGCGTTCTTCTCAGCAGCCAAGCTCTCTCTCTTATGCAGTCACACACGAGCAAGGTAAGGAATGTTTTTTTTTTTTTTTTTTTTTTTTTTATTTCTCAGCAAAATATGATAATAATGATTAATTTATAGAAATAATTATAACTACAACCCTATTTTGATAATTTGACCTAAAACCCTAAATCCAATTACTCACTATAATTTTAAATTTGAAGGGTTTTGATAAAAACTAATTAAATGTTAGTAGTTAATTAATTTGATTAATGGTTTAAATTTTAGGGTTTATGATAGTTAAATAATTAATTATTATTTGGTATTAATTAATAACTATTTTTTTAATAGTAATTAATTACTTAATTGATTCATTCTTAGAACATGACTTCTTCGTCCGCGGCCTCTAATACAAAGAACTTAATGAATAAGATTTTGATTCTGATGAATAATCTGAGGAGAATGAGATTGAGTTTGAATCGGATGAAGAACAATTAGAGGATGATTAGAAAAGATTTAGTAACTTTAACTTCGTTTTATTTATTATTATTATTATTTTTTTGGATTTTGAGTTTGACCTCTAATTCTGGTCTTAATTAAAGGATGTTTGATGGATTGACTTTGGATTTTGATGTTTGATATGGTGGATTGAATTTGGATTTTATATTTTATTACATTTTGGTTGAATTTATATGCTTTGATTATTTATGATGTTGGAAATATAGGGTTTTAATTGCCTACCGACTAATTTCCTAAGCCCCGCCTAGACCCTAGGCGCTAAGAACACTGCTTCCAGAACCAAGGAACTTTCTTGATTTATTATTTTCAGTGTATCAGTATCGTAAAATCATCATTCAAAGTTGAGAGCATTACATTTTGAAGTCTTTCAAACTCCTGCCGGCTATAATTCGTGATTTCCGACTGATGTCCAAGAGCTGCTTGAAGTCTCCATATCTGAGATAAATAACAACCAAAAATAGATAATGTAATGCAGGCATTATAACAATTTTGGTGTATTGCAGCATATATCTCAGAATGAAACAAAGAGTAAAATTAACAGTTTAGCACCCAAAGATTACAGATACATAGATAAAGAGTGTAGCAAAAAAGATATTTGCAAGAAAACACTGTTAGAATTACAATAACCTCCTCAGCAAGATCCTTTTTAGGCATTTTCTTTACTATTTCAGGAGGATAACCACAGAAAGTGTTGTACCTGCAAGTTTGGGAACCCAAAGACCATCAAGAATTTTTGTAGCTTAAATAAAAGCAGGAAAATGAAAATAATAACTAGGCAGCTACATCAAGAATAACTCGAACACGAGAGAAAGGACCTTATATGTACAAAAAAAAAAAAAAAAACACACACACACACATAGTAAATGTAGAATAATCATACTCATTGAACATACATGGTGCACAGTGCACCATTCATATTTACATGCATAAGCTATCTCAAAGGTTGTCAGGTTATCGAGTTGTAACTATTTTTAAGCACAAAATTTTTATCATATATCATTTGTAGTGCAAAAGAACCGAGTTCATGTGGGAACTTTCACATCTACTTTACCAGGAAATTGAGCAAATAATTTCCTAAAATTAATGACAAAATCAAAACTCAAAACCCATGCAATTTGTGCATCTCCTAAATCTGATGAATGTAGGCTATATACTAACCCAGAAGAGTTCTCCTGGAAAAGTCGTGCCTGCTCTTCGCGACTCCCTTCATCAATTGACCACCAACCCAATAGCCTGTTTTATTAATGACCCGATACAGAAAATGTTACTCTGCAGTCCTAAAGTATCATCAATTTATGTCATGATTCAACAAGTGCACAATCTTCTCTATTAAAAATTGCCATCTAATGCACTGAAAATTCATTACCGGGAACCACGGTGCAAAAACCCAAAGCAATCATGAGCTCTTGAAGAAAATCTAAAATACATTCCTGTACCAGCTCCACTTCGTAGTAAAAGAACAATTTTCTCAACTAATCTAGATGTAGCAAAAAGGATCCCGGCACCTTGCAGCAGGAAAAGTGGAGAGAAAAGGACCGGAAGTGGTATATTTCTAGCACCAGCAGGCGTTCCCTGAAATGCAGATCTGTTAATAAGATAACCAACAAGTAGCAATAATCACATATCAATAGTACACATACCTCCAGATGCATACAAAGGAGGACTTGAAACCCTACTATTGGAATTTTCATAATGTGGCCACCAATGTCTGACAGGCCACACATTCCATCTGGATTCTGATCCTCCTCTGGAGAAACTACTAAGCCACTATTCCAGTCAAGATATGTAATAGCTGAAGATGAGCTAGCTTGTCTTGTGTGAGCACTCCAGTGAATCACAGGATTAGACCACTTTGTACAAACAAGAAAAGCAAAGCATTCTGCGATGCTGCAGCAATTATATATTCACATTCATCACTTAATGATCTTGCAAAACCATGAACAGCCTGAAGTCACAATACTAAAGGCAACAACCCAACGAAGGTATAACCAATGAAGTCTAAGACGCAAGGAGCAGAAAAACTGTACCCAAAATTTATAAATAGATCCCACCAGCCAAGAGCACCTACATAACCTGTGCAAGTTAAAAATCATAGAACAGTTATGATGACAGAAATTATAAAATAAAACAATTAGGAGTATAGGCATTAGTAAACAGAGGATAAATCCAAGCCATCTAAAGAGAATTTGGCAGTTATATTATAGTGATATAAAAGAAACCTATAATTTTCTTTTCTGGGCAAAAATGAAATATAAAAGTAACATATGGGACTGTCATAGGATGCTAGTTTGATTAACTGGTAAAACCTCTTGGGGTGGTACAAGAGGCCTGGCATTGAAACCCGGTCACATGGGTAAGGAGTGAAATGGCTACCATCAAGCTACTGATACTAATAATAAAGGTTGTACCCAGTGCACAATGTTCCCGCTACAAGAAGGGTATGAGGAAGGTCCTAATGTGCGCAGTCTTACCCCTATTTTTCATAAAGAGACTGTTTCTAGGGATCAAACCCGTGACCAAGTATATAATAATTTAATACTTGAACATCACGCTAGCACGACCTTCCTACTAATAAAAAAATGATATGGGACTATCATTGTGATTAGGAGATGTTGAGTATCAAACTAAGAAAGATACTGCAGACACAAAAAACTCAGACCAAGAATGCTCCTATAGAACCTCTGAATATCATTAATGAAGAATAAAATAGCAAATCTGAAACACCAGAAAAATCCCCAAGAAGAAAACAAAACAAAACCAGCAGCAGTTCTCCATTATCTCCAAAAAGAATCAGAAAAACCATGTTTAGGTAAATATGTACATACTCTATAGAATCAATATAGCGTCTACCATGATATGAAATCAACCTTCTTGAAGATTTAAGTGTTACAGTTACTTCTGGGATATAACCAAAACCAAATAGCTCTGACCAGCAAAAAGTTCCAGGGGAAAACAGAGCAGGAACAATTTCAGGATCAGACTCTGAGGAAGAACACAATCTATTGGGCATGATTAAACTTACACTAAGCCAAAGAATAAAGAAGAATCACAAATATAAACAACAACAAGCAAAAATAATGCTTAGCCTGGAGGTAAGAAGTGCTCCAGTAAGTATGCGCAATTCATTTTTGATAAGTTCCAAATCTCATTGAAACTCGCAGAAAGAGATCTATGGAGCTCCTCCACATAATGGATTAAATGAGTCCTGATATGACACCATTATAAACGACGTCTAAAAATGGAGAATTTACTTTCAATATTGCTGACTATACAGCAGCACTAATGATGAAACAGGATAACAGTTATCTTCAATAATAAAGGTTCGCACTTGAGAGCACAAATAAAAGTTCACAGATACATTCATTGGACTTCCTGCCCAATGGTTCTTATTTGATGTGAAAAGAATTGTGATCTATCATTCACACAGGATCTTGCCGGCTTGCAGCAGTACAGAATAATAAAAAATGAACCAATTGAGCACAAACTAATGTCTAACGTTGCAAACTCCTAGAGATAATTGGGCCTAAACCACTTTAGATTTGTTAATAAGTCGTCCTTCACAATCTCATCTCTTTACCAACCAAAGGGATGAACCACTATAGCAATTGTCCTTCTAACATTATAATATCCTAAGCCGATTACCCAAAAAAATTAAAACCTTCCGTCAGGAGGAATATACTCTTATAAGCCCAGAGCAGCCTCTCTATTTAGAAAAAATAATAATAATCTTTCACATTCGAGTAATTGTTTCAACTTTCAAGCAATGGTCAATTAACGAAGATTTTTTATAATAGTTCACTCTCATTCACTAGGCTAACTTCCAAAAGGCAAGTTGTTTTAGCATCAAATAAAATACTTGATACAAGCTTCAAAAAAATGTTGGGGTCATCATTATTGTTTTGACATCTAAAAATATTATGACGGGGTTGAACAGTTTAATGAACTAGCAACTACAAAATGAAGCTCAAGTGAAAGCATATACTTAAAACTTAATAGTTAAAGAAATTACCACAAAGCTTAATGAGGGTAAAAACTGTTGCTGCCACAAAGAAAACCATGGAAATTGCAACCCAGAAGTGCTACAAACAAGAGATTAAATTCAATAACAGTCATTTATAGACATAACTTATATATCTACATCCAAAATTACAGACAATATATTTTTGGAAAACCATCTTTAAAAGGTTCACATTTATGAGTGATTTTCACTTCCATATTATATGGCTAATGCAACAGAACTTACAGGCAGTGCCTCCCATATTGCCTCATCACTCATGCTTTCTTCATCTCCTGGCATAAGAACCCTACACAATCTGGGGAAAAAATTTCAAGTACAAATCTGTTTCATATATTAGATTCAATGGACTAAAGACAATGAGTTATCAACAAAGCAGAAGAGCATATGTTTGGACATCAATGAGGGGAGAGTAAGAAATTCTTATCGATCCAACCCTATCCCTAGGATGCCTAGTCATCTTGAAAGAAGGATGCACAAGCACAGCCCTTTCTTTCTTTCCCTTTTTTAACTTAGAAGAAAAAGTAGGAGTATGGGCAAAAAGAAAGGAAGGAAATTGGGACAAGTGTATGAATATCAAGGTACTTAACTATAAATTACTGAATACGAAACTTCACTTGGTTCACAGTATCAAAAAATGAAAAGAAAATGTAGAAACAACAAATAGTCACTTAAAGTAACTCAATGCAACATCTTGGAACCTATAAGTTAACTATGAGAAAGTAATCTATTTGACAATCATAGCAATTACACATAATTTAGAATTAAAAAAAAAATGGATGGATTTTCCAGCTAAAGAACATACCTGAAATTGTCTATTAAAATAGTTATTTCAAGTGCCAGCAGGGGCAGAAAGACAATCATCAAGTTAACAGCAGCAAAACCATGTTCTGTTATTGAAAAAAAAACCATCAAAACAACATTTTAAATATGCGGTGGCATGAATAGTCCACCAATGGATTGTGTTATGTCATATTCAGCATTTTAAAGCCTTAAAAGTGCCCAAAAACATGAACAGAAACATTTTATACAATGAATTCATGTTTTATTGACTAACAGTCATGAATTTTACTAAGTGTACAGTTTCAACCAACTATGTGTTTCTTGAAGAAATTCACCAATGTAAGAGTAGAAACACAAGTGAAAGAGGATGAAAAGGAAGAATCACTGTCAATCTCCATCAAATATAAAAATAGAGAGTAGAAGATTTTGCACATACCATAAACACTCTCAAGATATATACAAAGGAGCAGTTCAAATGCAACAAGCAATGGTGTTGCAACAATGGCATGGCAAGGTGCCCACTGTCCAAGAAAGAGAGATCCTATTCAAAAGGCTTGTGGATTTAAATATTCAATGTTCTTAACACTAAATATAAATTCTTTTTCAATAATTACAAGATTCAGATTGAAGTAATAGTACACAATGAGACTTTGAATTTCATTCAACATGGAGAAGAAAATGTATAAACTCACATGACGATTATGGGGAACTGAGGGAGCAGGTAGCGAGAATCTCCCTCGTGCAACCACAGCATGAAATATCCAAACTGGGAAAAATATAATCCTGCATGGCAGAGTCAACACATGTAGAAATCAAGATCATAGTAAACAAATTACCATACACTAACTGACTGAATCCTTTTGGGTATCAACAATATCTGGTTCTTCGAAGATTCAAATCATTGAAAATAGCAACTTGTTCCACATATTCGAAACATAAAAGTATTAGAAAACTAGGAAGAGTACCTAAAATAGTACTTTGTAGCTGTTTAATCTCAATAATTAATTAAATTGACAATGACTACTGTTTATTCTCTGAAGTACATTTCAAAACGCCAAATAGATCCATGACCATCAGTTATTGCTTCAGTAACATGTGAAGCCTTCAGTGGTGGGAAATAGCATTGATTGACATATTTTGTTTCTGAATTAAATGTTTGACCTCA